>OY101440.1:52478967-52673062 GCA_956483585.1 Gymnocheta viridis | reverse complement strand
ATGACGAAAGTTTAGCGGCTCTCGAAAAACAACGTTGTTTTTGTTCTTCCGTGTAAGTTGAAATTGATTAGTATTTAATTTTTTCCTTGTTCCTTTGGAATATTGTCTTATATACAATTCTTTCTGACTAAAAAATGTTACGAACTTTAGCCAAAATAATAATCACAACCAGTTTGTTCGAAAAATCATCAAATTAAAAAAACTAATTTCAATTTCTTTTCTAGAAAAAAGTGCAACAATTTTTGCCCTTTTTATTGAAATTTTGCAAAAATTTTAAATTATTTTGTCATCACTTACAAAACCAAATTTTTATCTTAAGAAAAAATACATTTTTATTAGAAAAGAAAACGGCATAAAAAATCTTTTTATTTTTTCTCATTTGTGAAGTTTTTTTTCAGATAGGGTAAACGTAAAAATCCATAAATCTCGACTTTAAGGATTTGTATAACCACGAAAGTCCCACGTGGTAAAGTAAATTTGGAAGTATCGAGTTCTGAATATACATTTACATAAATGAATGTATTTTATGCGTATTGACACTGGTACAGGGTACATTTATACAAATATATTTATTTTTATAACAAACAAAACAATTTTGTTTTAATTACAAAGCTCGAGAAAACAAAAAATGTTTGTAAGTAAATTTTTGCTTAAGCTTACGGAAAAAAATCTCTACTTATTGTTTTAATATCCTCGTAAGAGCCTATGAATGCCAAAAATTCTATGAATTTTTTTGGAACTACGTACTAGCAAGCGGATTTTTTTTATAGAAATTTACCAACCCAAATTTTTTATAAGAACCCGTAAGAACTCTGCACAAGATTTTAAATTAAAAACAATATAAACCTTTTATCTAGTCCTAAATAGTTTTGTCATTATAGAGATTTTATGAAGTTAAGCGTTTAATTCGTTGTTATTTGATTTTGAAGAGCAAGTCAAATATATCACTTCATTTAACAAGTACCCAGATTATATTCAACACAATTAGAAAAGGTAAACAGAAGTTCTTTAAACATTTTTTGCTGAGTGAACAACAATAATTTTATTGCCCTGCTGATCTTGATCAAATAAAAATTCTGACAATGTTGTTCTGTGTCGTTGTGTTGACGTTAAAAGCTACTTTCAAAAGAATCAATTTACGAATACGAGTTTTTTCCTGTGTGGATTTCTTCCACATGCTGCACAAATATTTGCAGCTTCTTCAATCGAAACAACAACAAATTGAATGGGAGCACAAAGAGGATACAATAATAATCAGATATACCAAACGACAAGTCTATTGTCGTTCATTCCTTTTGCAATAAAATATTTTGAATCAGCCAACCAACATTTTTGCACTAAAATCAATTATGAACACAAATTTGCCATTTAAACATTTTATAAACATGGTATTTGCACAATTCAGACATATTTTACGTTCCAATATAATGTCACACGCATGGCAAACCAATACAATAAATGCGACAGCAAGAATATAATCGCTCAACATTTGAATGAAGTAAAGACGGTTGGTTGGTTGGTTGTGTCATAAAAACTAATCAGTCCCGAAGTCTTTCCTTTATAAATTTATCGTGTTGTTGCAGTATCCTTTTTTTTGACAAAGAGTGTCAGACTCTGGTTCTAACTGACATTTAAACATGATGATCATTGTCTCCACTCATGACAACAATGACTATAATGACAGTGATGATGTTGATGCTGGCGAAGATGAAAATGATTATACATTTTAAAATTGATTTGATTATTGATGGCAATTTTCACTTGCTTAGAAATTATGCGTTCAGTATGATTGTCATGCTGAATTTATGTTTTTATGGAAATTTCTGCTGTCATTTGTTGGCCATTGACACTACACGAAATTTATTTTATGTTTGTTGTTTTTTTTTCGTTGTTCATTCATCGACAAAATTTTTGAAATGCTATAAAAAAGTGGGCAATATTTAAACATGTTGTTAGTTTTTTGACATTAATTATATAATTAGATTTGATTATATACATATAGTATATTTGTGCCTAAGGGTGTACCGTAAACTAAATGTATTATAATTACAGATGTCAATCGGGAAAGGCTTTAAGATTTAAAAATATATATAATCATTGACGTTGGTAACCCTGTCTGCGGCGGGACATTGTAATGTCCTACGCGGTAGTCAATTGGCCGTCCCTGCACGACTTTTCAATTAACTTGAAGAAACTCATTATATATCAACGTAATACATATTTCAATTGCAACTCTGTTTTGAGATAAAAATAAAAAATAGGAGTGATTTCACAACATGTACATTTTTCAGATTTTAAAAAAATTTTCCATATTATTTGAGATCAGTATCTACAGTAGAGATTTTACTACTTAACTCCATTATGCGTTTTTCATACTTACAGGCACTTCTAAATATTTTACAGTCAGATAAATGTTCAGATTTTTTATACAATTTATGGACACTCTCAAAATAAATTAAATACAGTCCCTTTGTGTACTCCTCCAGACAAGCGAGCGACACGAAGCATTCACAACAATTATTACCTCATGTATGTTTATCACGCTTAATTTTTTTTATAGCCACGTTCATGCACCCTCACGTGATTGAAACAATAAACTAATCACGTTCATGCTTGATCACGTGTAATCATGCAAGTACTAAACACTCTACGTTTTTAAACCCCTAGCCGAAAAACTTCCTCTGCCTTCAATTCAATCTGGATTGTAAAATGCATATAACAAGATTCCAATAGGAAGGAAAAAATTATCAGAGAGATATTTAAATACATTTAAAAAGGTTATTGTTCGAAGAAATAGATACAACGCAAGCTTCAGAGATGTATGGAACCGAATTGAAGTGTAGAATTAATCGGTATCTCAAGTAAGTCAAGCAGTCGGATTAAATTTCCAATATGGATAAGAAGTGAGTTCTGGTCAGGATTAATTCTAAAGCTTCCTATGGGATAAAAACAATTTAACTCGTGAAGTTTTGAAAAAGCTAATGCATCGCCTTTGGATACCAGTGTATCAGTTTTTGTCAATCGTCTTGATCATGATGCTCCTAGTGGCAATAAAAACATTGAACGGCATTTGTTATTAAATTAAAAAATAATAAAGCCCCGAGCCTTGATGTCATGAATAGCATTATCCTATAAAATATGCCAGATTACGTTTATGAAATTCTAACTACTCTATTTAATTGTTGCTTAAATATTGGCTTCTCTCCTTGTACTTTCAAAAAATCGATTAATGAGCATCTAAAGTTTACTGGACAAGTTTTTTTAATAATTACTAAAAGAATGTGTTTTAATGAAAGAAAAATTCCAGCAGGATTACTGCAAGGGTCTGTATTATCACCATCATTTTACTCCTTATATGCCTGATGATGACAGTACCTTTGAAAGGAGCTAAGGTTGCAATAATCAACAGAATGCAATCCAAAAATTTATTACCAAGTGGAAAATAAAATCAAAAGACAATAAAATAAATCACCAAAACGCATTTATGAAAATTGTTATGCTGCCGTGGAAATGTTATCCCCATCTAAGGTGGTATTAAATATCATGGTAACATTTCAGATAGAAACCTTAAATTCAAACAACATGTAAACTACATGAGTGATAAAGCTATAAAATGTGGACGTGCTCTATACTCCATACTTAATAGGAGGTCTGAACTCAACCTCAAAAATAAGATATTGTTTAATAATATTAGACCGATACTGACTTACGGCTTCCCAGTCTAGTTTCACAAAACTACCAAGACCCACACAATAGATCTAAAATTTATTGAAAACAAAAATTTAAAAATTATGCATATTCTGTTCCTCAGATTCTCCACCGAGCTACTGCACAATATATTTAAATACAAAAGATAAACGCTTTTACTAACGATCTAAAAATCTGACCATCTAATATTAAAATAAGAAGTTTATTAAACAATCACTAAAAATCTCTTTTTAAAAATAATCTTGCTAGTTAAAAAAAATTTTATTTTCGAAAGAGGTTTTTGTGATAAGTTTTCACCAAGCCAGCGTTATTAATGTTTCGTTATTCAATTATTAGGTTTAGTTGTTATAAGAGGTTTAAGTGAACTCGCGTTCTACCTTATTTAGCTTATAAGATTTGTACTTTTCTCTAGAATCACTTTTTTAAATACAATATAAACAAATGTATAAATAACAAAGTGACACAAATAAACGAAATACAATACAATTAAAAAGTTATAAAATAAAAGCACAAATTATTCAATTAGTTATATAAAATGTGAATCAATCTAAATTCTGGTTAATTAATTAATCTTGATCTTTTCTGGCGTATTTGTAGTACACTTCCAGAAAATGATGAATACGTGTTTTCGAAAAAAGACCGACATGCGTATTTCTATATTAAGATATACTCTTTTAATATTCATATTTTTTGTTTTCAAAACATTAAAATTTTATACTTATTTTTACACTTTAACTTCACTGATTTTCACTACAAATACTAAATATGTAACTCAAAAGTACAAAAAAAAAATAAAACGAAACAAAAACCAAAAGTAAAAACTCTATTTAAAATCTATTTTATCAGAGAAAAATTATATTTATAAGTAATTTCTTTGAAATGTATAGATTAAGGTATTTTAAATATTTAATCGCACTATTTCCCATGATTAATATTTTACATACAAATGTAGTAAAATATTAACAGTTTTATTAAAAACAAATTGAAATTGATTATTGTTCCTATGCGCATTTCACTGTTGCTATTGCAGATCATCAGGGAACTTTACCCAAATATTTCATAGAACAACTGGAGATATCTATATAGTATAAATAGGCAAAGATACATTTTTAGATCCCTTTTTTTCCTTTGTTTGCCAACCAATTTTGTTTATTCTTTTACCAAATGGTAAAAATAGTACCTGTCATTTCATTCATTTGTTTATACATAAGTAATTTGGTGAATAGTAATGCCAATGTTAAGAGCAGACTCGTCAGTAAAAATGTATTCAAGATGATAGCAAAAAAATATTGTCCATAAATTTAATAAAACATTTCAGTCGAAATACGGGGTTAGAAAAAATAGCACATATTCGTATATTGAAACTTGTGTCATGATATAACGTAAAGCATATTTATTTAAGCACATTTGTTCCTAAATTGTCAATTCAAACATCAATTAAATAATTTTATTAATTCTTTCTCCTTTTCATTAATTTTATCTTTTCACTTACGATCTTTTTTTTCAATTGAAAACACAATTTGAAAATTCAAGAGAGATCAATTGATACTCAGCTGACGAAATGAGCGTTTCTTATGATTATTCTACACTATTGGACAAAATAGAATGAAAAAATACCTTTGTTATATTTCATCAGTGAAAAATAGTCAAACTCAATTTTAATAAAAAAAACAATAAAAGTTAAACTTTTTCTAAAAACTAAGATGAACTAAAATGCTCCTAGTACACGATTGGAGATAGCAAAGTGCAAAAGCAACGTATTGAATGATAACCGCAGAAATATGAATTAGTAAGCAAAACTTTCATTAACTGTGATCTCCCGAAGTCTTTTAGGTATAATTAATAAATTCAATTAAAAATATGCAAAATCCAAAAAGGAACATTAAATATCATGAAAGCATTTTAAATGATTTCATATATTTAGAGAAGTGGCAAAAAATAACTGAAAAACTTGACAGATCATATAATGAGCATTTTCAATTTGTAAATACATCAAACGAAAAGAAAAAATAGACACTCCCCCCCAAATCATTTCAACTGCGTTTTATTTTTAAAAGATTATTTTAAGCAAGATAATGATATACTTTTTGCAATTTAATTCCTATATAAAAATTATTAAGAAAAGATCGAATTATATATCGATTTTATGTGCTTATAAGTATGTGCTTTATTGCTATGTATTTCGATACGAAAAGAAAAAAGTGTATCCTTTCAAATCGAAATCAAAGTACTCAGTTAGTAGTAAGTATTTAGGATTAATATTACAATCTGATTTTGATTGTATACACATTTTTCTATATACATACATATGAACATATAGGTTGATATTTGTTTTTTTTTAATATAGCAAATTAAAATCAAAACTTTGTTTAATAATTGTCTCACTTAAGAAACTGTTGACTGGTTTTTCCTGAATTTTAAAAACCGTAACCGAGTTTTAAAAAATTTTAAATATTCGAACTTATCGCAAACCGGTTTTTGGAAAATGTTAAATAATGTATCACCCTAGTATCTAGGGAGTTATAAGTAAGTTTTTAAACGGAATAACCAGCAAACATGCAGGGATGGGACAGGGTGTGGAAATAGGATGTGTATTGACGCTTTAAAAACGTTTATCGTCAACACATTATTGGCTTGGCGCACATTGACCATTGCAAAAAATTGAGTTAGGAACAGAGTATATCGTCATATGAATTCATAAAAGCGCTAAGTTACATTGAAAAAAATTTACAGGACAACCAAAAAACTTTCGAATATGAAAAGTTAACCAACATTTTTCCAAATTTTTTCACTTTAAGCTTATTCTTATCAAGGAATTACTACAATTTAAATATGTAAAATTTTTCAGCGGCATGTATTTTGATATGGTGCATCATAATCAATTAAGAAGTCGATATTAAATTTTTTGTAACTTAGGGGTTTTTTGAAATCATATGACGATATGTATTTTGAATACCTCCTTTCGCTTAACTGTTATGGTTTTTGAGATATCAATCATTCATTTTGCTCAATATCAACAGTTTTAAGGTTTAATAAATATTATTTTGCTTATACGTCATCTTTTAGCGATCGCAGAAAATTTTTTATAAAAAAATTTACAAAATAAAATTTATTGCTTTGCTTATTTCTAGAACAAACGTAGTAGTAAAACAAAAAAATAAAACCAAGCAAAAGAAACAGCCGCAACAAAAATTCATGGGCGACGGTCAAAGAAAAAAATCATCACCAACAAGCAGCCGTCGCACGGTGGCTGAAAATCGTTTTTCATTGGCCAAAAGTCAAATTTTTTTTTGTCACCGATTTTTAAAATTTTTACGCCCTTTTGCAGCTAATATATCCAGATAAAGGTAGCCAAAAAATTAGGTTAAACTATTGATAATTGTGAGCGTGGCATGCTGTCAAACTCAACGGTTTTTTGTAATTTCAGAAAAAGGTGTTTTTCTGTTGTTTTTTATCAAAAATAAATGATTACTACTCGCAAGCTATCATCGATAATGGCCTGCGGTCTTTTTTATAATGTTGGTAGGATTATAGTCTTTAGTTTTTGTAAGTAGTCAGAGCTCTAGCGTTTAATATTAAGGGCGTTACGGAATATTTATGAAACTACTATATTTTTCTCAAATTTAAACTTTAGTAGAATAGAACTTCTAGGGAACAAAAGGGAACAAGAAATGTATACCACCCGGAGAAAGGTGAAAGTGTCCTCTTTACCGCTATGTATACTTTTGCACCCGTGACGAGCCGTGTGTAGAACACTTTTTTCATTTTAATGAAATTACTCCAAAGTACTCGTATATAATGGTGTATATAATTTTCACTTTTTTGCCTAAAAGTTTATGTTTTTTACTTTAGACTACGTAAAACTAAAAAAATTAAATATAATAACTGCGAAAGGCTTTAATGGCTTTGTTTTGATCAGCCAAAAATTGGTAATAAAATTATCACAAATTATCACAAAATTCTACAGTAAACATATGATCTGTTTCTAAATTTACCTGTTATCAAATGTTAAGGTCAACCAAAGTCATAAGCAATTTTATAACAATAATCGGGACATTAAACCACTAAAAATAAAAAACAACCAATTAACAAAAGTGGATATCATTGAAAAAGTTGTTAAAGCTAGTCCAGTGAGAACAAAACGGATTCTTAAAAATATACCAACTCCGAGTGATGCAATACAGTACACAAAAGAGGAGGCATTAGCATTATTTCTGGATTTGAAAATAACAAAACAGCAATATATTAAGCTCAGACTGCGTGCGATTGAAAAAGGTTCAAATATGTATCCAGCATATCATTACATAACCGCTGCTAAAATGGACTGTTTGCCATCAAAGGACACTATTACAATCACACCAATTTCGGCAGAGGTACAACTACAATCTCTACTTGATCACACAGCCGAACGCTTGCTACAATCAATAACAGGGAATGAGTTAAAGAAATATGGAAACACAAAGTTAATTCTTTTTTGTAAATGGGGATGTGATGGTTATTCGGGACAAAAACAATACAAACAAGTTGTATGTGAAAATATTTCGGACTCGGATATGTTCATGGTATCATTTGTACCATTGCGATTGAAAAAGATTTTGGAAGATTCAGAGCCTTCGACTAGAACAACGCAAACAATGGATATTTGGAAAAATGAGACACCATCTTCTACGAAATACTGCAGGCCAATCAAATTTGAACTCAAAAAAGAAACTCATGATGCCATTAACAAAGAAGTTATTGATATCAAGGCCCAAATTGCAACACTACAGCCATTGCAATTACAGTTAGATGGCCAGCAAATTGAAGTAAGCTACCAATTAGTGCTGACAATGATAGATGGAAAAGTAGGTCAGGCTTTGACTTTCACGAAGGCTGCATCCAGCTGCATTATATGCCAAGTAACATCAACCCAATTAAACCAAATACCGACAAAATCATTAGATAATACCGATGCATATGAATTTGGATTATCACCACTACATGCAAGAATACGACTTATGGAACACATACTAAAAATCAGTTAGGAATTGGATTTCGGGTCTTCAGGATCAATAAGAAACAACGAAACCAACAAAGAATTAAGAAGATAAAAAAAGAAACATGTTCAAGATGAATATCGCAAATTTGGATTGATTATAGATCAGCCAAAACAAGGGTCAGGCAATACAAATGATGGCAATACCGCAAGAAGATTCTTTTCAGATCCAGAAACAGCACCTGAAATAACAGGAGTGGATTTTAACCTTATTTTCAGATTTAAAATAATCCTAGAAGTACTTGCGTGCAATGAAGAAATTGCCTCTAAAAAAGTTGGAGATTATGCAAAGGAAACTGCAAAGATATATACAACCAACTACCCTTGGAGAAATATGTTTGCAACAGTTCACAAAATCCTTTATCATGGAGAAGATGTCATTAAATATCATTTGGTGCCACTTGGAGATCTATCAGAGGAGGCTCAGGAAAAAAGGAACAAGGATTACAGATTTTATAGAGACCACAATACTAGAAAAATTTCACGAAATTCAACAAATGAAGAACTATTTAATATATTATTGGCAACGTCAGATCCGTTTATCTCCAGTGTTCGAAATCAATGGAAAGTGGAACATCGGGATTTATATGAAGAAGCCAAAAAACTACTAAAGAACAGAGATAGCACAGAACTAAATATGGAATATTTGCAATCAATATTTGAGTCAAATGAATAATAATTATAATTGCCTTTTATTGTTATTTAAGTACGAAAAACATAGTATTAGTAAAAAATAATAATAAACAGAACCTACCATTGTTGCAAATGCTATTAAAATTTATTGCAGTTTTTATTTTTAAAATGTTTTTAAAATTATCAAATTTGATAGCAAAAAATAATAAATTTTTCTGTAGTAATAGCAATATTTTTAGATAATATTATTAACGTTTTTTTAAGTGTAACTATTCTTTGACTAAACAAATTTGCAAATTTGTCAGCAAAAAATTTTTAATTTTTCTGTAATAGCAAAATCTCCAGTTGATTTTACTATTTTTTTTAGTGTAAAATTTTTTTTAAGATGTAACATTAAAAAAATTCAATTATAACTAAAATTATTTATAATTAATTATATATATATTAATTTCCAAATATTCAATTTTTTAATAAATAAAAAAATAATGAACCCATATTTCACTCTAAAAGTTAAAAAAATTCAAAAGTTCAACTTTGACCTAGAATTCCTTAAAAAGTCCTCAATCAATTTTAATGAAATTTAAACTGAGTCAAGCTGAACTAAATATCTATCCAATAAAATAAAAATTACTTCAATATTTTGATCGGTTCAAAAGTTACAGAATTTTGGCCAATGAAAAACGATTTTCAGCCACTGTGCGTCGTTAATTTTAATTTGTTCTTAATTTAACTAGGAAAGGGATAGTGATAGAGGACTACTACAGAAAACCAGAAAGCTTAATTGATTTACACCTCTGCTATTACACGCTGTGTTAATTTTTAGAGCTCATTCGGTGTCAAGTAAGCACACTAAATGGGCTTAGGCTGTGTAGCAAGTTTTTAAATTATTTTACTTCCCCGACAATTTATATTTATTTATTTCATTAAGCTTCTTTATTTCAATAGTTACAACAAGAATATGTTTTATATTTTTTGTAGTATTTGTTACTAATTTAGCATATGTAAGTAACATGTTCGTTCATAAATCTAATTTAATAAAAAAAACAATATCTAGAATTACTTAAATAAGAATAAGAAATATTTTTTTTAATAATTAGTTAAGACAGATAAAACAATTAGTTTGTCCGTACGTTACAAGTAGTTGAAAATAATTACGAAAAGTGCATAGATATGGCAGATTTAAAACGACTTGCGGTGTTTATGACTTGTATTTGAGGGGTTAACTGGCTCCAAAGGCGAAATGAATTGATGAAGAAATATTGCGTGGAGATAGCTTTATTATATTTTATGCTGCTTATCCTGTTTTATTTTTTCGATCTAGAAAAGGTAATTTTTCGTGTAGGGTGGTTATATACAATTTTATGTAAAAGCAGTTGCGTTTGACAGTTTAGCGAATTATCAAACGTTACACTGTAGATTTGTTTTGCAAATTGTGATATACTTCTGTATCTTTTGATACTAAATAGGTATCTGGCAATGGTGTTATATGTTACATTTAGCCTTCATCTACTTACAGTATCGTAACTAGCGAACAGCTCACAACCATACATTACAGTTGGAAATAAATACGTTTTGGCTAAAAGCATCCGGATATGAATTGGTGTGAAGATCTCGAAGCATTGCAAAGGTTTTCCCGCAATTTATATTAATATGATCTGACCAATGTAGTTCATTATTAAATATAACACCGAGGTTTTAAGCAGATTCCACAAAGTTTAATATCGTGTTATTAATATGTATTGGTGGAAGACACATTGCGAGTCTTAAGCAGCTGATTTTTGAGATTTACACTTAATCCATTTGCAACTAATATGCACTTCTACATCATCAGCATACATTTTTAGTTGACAATGTTTTACATACAATGGAAGGTCGTTAGTATACATATATTGAATACAACAGTGGGCCAAGTATCGAATAGCTGCTGGAGATCATTGAATCATGACAAACACTTTGACTTCTATTACTTTGATACAATGATAAAACTTTATCACATTTTTATTTGATGAAAAACTACACAATAGCGGTATTCAGTGTTTGATGCAAATGGTCTTGCATAAGTGCAAATCAAAATTTCGTAGCTTTTCTTTGCAATCCAACAACAAAATATTAGAATTTGCATTTGCCACATTATTGCAATTTAGCAACACTGAAAATGGTATAGCTTTTTTATGTTCATTGCATTGTCATCACTCACTTTTAAGTTGTCATTTGTAAAGAACAAAATTTATTTACTAAAAAATGTAAAGCAATAGAATCGACTGATCGAAATGACCTTATTTCCTCAGACACGCTATTCAAAGTGCTTAGGCCTAAATCCAGATTGTCTCTCACTTAAAAACGAGTTAGTATGCAAATGACGGCTTATTTGATAATGTATTAATTTTTTCAAATACCTTTGATAAGTATAGCAATATCGCAATAGGTCAAAAGCTTTTATCAGATTTTAAGACCGGTACAATTTTGACATGTTTCCACATAGATGAGAAGGTAGACGTAGTAATAATAGTATTTAACATATGGGTGATGTAAACAAGGGTGTAAGGAAGTGTAAGTTTAATAAACTGTTTGTTGCCGATTCAAAACGACATTTTTGTAAAAATTTTTTGATTTAACTGGTTTACATCTATTACTTGTGGATTGCTACGATTGACCAAGCCAATTTTATAGATTTCTCGCCATTTTTTGCGGAAGTCAATGCATGTTTGGAATTTATTTTTACAAAACATTATCTTGTCATTTCTTATGTTTGTATTAACAGCAGCTCTGGAATATTTAAAGTCATCATAAAGCTCTGGTATTCTAAAGCGTATGCACGATTTCTAAAGTCCATTAGAGATTTTTATTTCAGAAGTGAACCATGGTTTGTCATTTCGTAGAACTCTAGATTATATAGGTACATATTTAACATAAAGATAATTTAGATTGCTATCGACAAAGTTTATTTTTTCCTCAACAGATGAAGTGGTTCCAATTTAGAGATAATAACTCGGTAGCAAGGGACTGATAGTCTATATTTTTGAAGTCCCTTTATTGGAAATTTTTTTTGAGCTCTTTTTAGAAGTTTAAAATCATATGATATAAATAACAAATCATGACATCTAAACATGGGTGTAGATAGCTGATCGAAGAGTAGCAGATGAGAGTTATTGTTAATAAAACAAAGATCAAGTAAAGTGCTGGAAGTGGAGGTAACATGTTTTGGAAATACATTGATGACCAAGTTCAGCTCAATGGCACTCATTTCTTCTACTAATCTATTATCTTCAAGTATATTTGCGTTAAAATCCCCAGTTAAAACTATATGGTCGTATCCAATCCATTGTATTGTTTAAGGTCTGGACATTAATATGGCATATCTTAAGTCCAGAACCACTTTTTGAAAGAATTATTATCATGTTATTTAAATATTCTTTGGAGCCATCCCTCGTATTTTTAGAATTTATTATCATTATATAAAAAAGTTGTTTTAACAATGCAAGCGAATATTAAGTTTTTAAAAAGCACAATTGTTTTATGTTTTGTTGTGAATCCGCACCGGATTATCACTTTCAAAGGTTTTTACATAGACGATTCCTCGGTGAGTGAACGCTGCTGATATTGCTTATCCTTTTTTAGCCGGTGGATTCGTACAAAAATTTTATGATTTTCTAGAGTTATGTTTTCGTTTATGTAATATGGCGTAAAAATGAAGCCAATTAAGTTTAAACGAAGATTGTTTTTTTCTTCTTAATATAACTTTTTATGGATTTAAGAACATAATTCCTATCATACGGACTGGAAAAATTTATTATAATTGCTGCATCTTGCGTTTTAATAATGTCAATTTTTTCATTTGTTTTTATTAATTCTTACTCGATAAATTTGGTTAATGACGGCAGGATTGATTTGAAGCGTCTCACATAAAAGCTTGTAGATTTCAAAAAGTTTTTCATTATTATTCAGCTACAATACCGGCGAGGAGTGTGTAGTGGATTTATATTAATACTGACCATTATTAATTGCTGCCGGTACTGCTCAGTGAGCAGTGCTATGTTTTTGTTACTTAAATAGTCAACCCTACAAAACAATTAACACAATACCACACTAATGTACATCAGAAAAGTGTAGGATGTTATGACTTGCCTGGAGCTTTTACTGCCAGGCCCACGACGGCGAACGAATTCTTCCTTTCGAAAAATTACATTTAAAAGCAAAACAAATTTTAGAATTTACCTGCTTCTCAGAACTGTATGAAAAATTTGGTGAGCATAAACACAACAAGTTACGCAATAAATGGCAACTAATTTACGTACGCAGCACCATAAAATGCTACTTGAAAAATAGCATATGCTGCAATAAACAATATTTGTCACTTTCAAAAATGAATATTAAACTTAAACAACATACATATGTATATGAAATTTAGAAAAATCTACATTTTTGTTTAAAACATATGCGGAAAAAGTGTGAAAGTACTAAAAATTCTATCGCGAATATTTTTAGTAAACTTCATATAAACCCTTTATGTCGTTTTTCTCCATTCCGACTTTTTGACATAGCGCCAAAACAGTAAGAAGCTGCCAGTTTTGTTTATCTATGGGACACTGCACTGTGCGTTTTTTTATTTGTGAAACAATTCAATATTTTGCAAGCGAACGAAGACAACTATAAAAATATTTAACACTTAACTGCACACTATTTTACATTCTGCTACTAAAAAAATCGAAGGTATTTATTTTTACGGAGCCCACTTTATCTAATCTACCTCTAAAGTCTTGCGAAGTGCAAGTAATTCTTATAATTAATAACTATATAGCTTTTACATACTAAAATATTATATTTTAAACAGTTTTAAGGATAATTAGTCAACCCGAAAATTCGATTGGGAATTGAATTGTAAAGTTTTTCAATATAATACAACGAAATAGTGGAGCAAGCGTATTTGAGACCTTCGATTCGTTCGGTTTTTGTTTTGTATTGTTTTATGGACTCCTACACTTTCCCATTCAACTATCACTATACGCTCTCGGTGATATTTAGGGCGGGCAATTATGGTGACACTACTAGGACGTCAGCTTTGTGGCTTTGAATTAGAGATGTGATCGAGAGTGACTTTTCACATACGCTCTTGCACTCTCACGCCCAAAAAAATTTTTCAGGCACGCTCACGCACTTTATATTTTTGGCTCACGTGAGTGAGAAAAAAAGTTCGTCACAATCACGAAAACTCACGCACACAAAATACTCACGAAAAAAACACAACCTTTAATTACACTATGGAACATTTTTGGGATTATTGTCTGGGGGGTGAGAAATTCCAAGTCAGGGGGATGGTACTAGGTCAGTATAGTAAAACCCTCAAAGGGTTTGGCGTTCGTATGTGTCAGTTTTTTTTATGACCTTTTAAATTTTTTCCTTATCTTGATGTTTTTTCGCTTAGTTGTAACATTTTGGCAGAAACGTAGTTTAACATAACTCGAGAACCACTTGTCCGATTTTGATGAAACAAATTTAGAAAAATTAAGAATTACAATTTCTCTAATCTGTTTCTATACCGTTTTCCTATATGTGCAACACTTTCGAAGTTAAAAATGAATGTATGAAGGGAAAAAAGTATTTTTTGCCTAAAAATTTTTTTTTTTTAAATTCATAAAAAATCCAAAATGGAAAAAAGTGCCAAAACTAATTACTTTCGCGTAAAGTCACATAACTCATGAGCAAAAAAGGCATAGATCATGAAAATCGTTGCATGCGTTTCTCATTTATTCACAATTAGGTAAATGTATGAATTTCAAAAATTTGCTCCAGATATGCACAACATTATTTGGAGAAAACATTGACACTCACAAGCCGAACGCTCTCATATTTTTATTTACTACGCCTGATTGGAAAAAATTAATTTGTTAAGATGGAAAATCATGGGAAATGAATGTGATATAATGGCTTATAGAGCCATATTTGAAGGACATGTGGTATAACAAGACCACTTGTTATTCTACGGGCATTTCTTTTACTTTGCCTAAGCAGCCAGATCTACCGACTTAATCGCCCTGCAGTTCTTCCTCTTCGGATATTTGAAGTGGATGGTGTACATGAACAAGCCTCGGACCCTGAAGAAGTTGAAAAACAAAATTGCCTCACACAGTTATGCAAAATGTAATCCAAATATCTGAAGTTTTCACAAACGACGGTGGCGTCTATTTTTGGTACATAATTTTGCGCGATTAATTCAAAAACAATTGTTAAGCGAAACCAAAAGAGTACATCAGTCAGTACACTGCTTAGTGGTGTCTAGCTCTAAGGCTGGAAACGTTTGCATATATATATATTTGGACGTTCATGTGTATGTATGTATGTATACATGCCTACATATGTAAATTTTGAATTTAATTATAATCGTCTTTTTCTGCTGTTTTTCTTTAGTTGCGCATAGTTACGGAGACCATAATTTTGGAATCAAAATACAAAACAAAGTCAAATTGTGTAATTTTGTAATTTTTTTCTTATTATTAGGTTATTATGAATATCATAATAAGCTAGATTTTTAGTCTATCATCCTATACTTTTGCTTTGCTGGATGTCCAAAGGTATACTCTGGAGTTTCATTGTGTCCATAAATATCCATTTGAGAGCGAAACATCTATCATAATACAATTTATCTACCATATCTGACAGAAAAAATCCTCATTTGCAAATATTTAATTACATTACATTTTTTTTTTTGTTGATTATACACAATAATATCGGTACTCAAAATTTTATATTTGAATTTTTGTTATCATAAATTCGTTATGTGCTCCAAAATATTGTACTTTCAACGTATTTAATAGCCATGTATTCGATTATTTCTAAAATATACAATGAAATATGATTTTGTAAAAATATTTTATTTTGATTTCAAGATTATAAAGTCCAGTCCTGAAAGTAGGCGAAAATGATTGTGCAAATGATAATATTAACTTAGGCTTTTTGAAAGCTGAATCCGAAATTAAAAATAATGGAAAAGTCAAAGAAATACTTGATTTATTTGACTTTTATATGAATTTAAAAATTCGTAGACTTTTATTTGTTTTTTTTTTCGTTTATGTACTTGAAGTGCATTCTTTTAAAAAACATTTTTTAAAAATTTTTTATTTATAATAAAGAAAACGTTGATTTATGAATAAAATTTTTTCGACTTTTTTATCTTTTATTCTTGGGCGATTAAGCTTTTTCTGGCCTTTTTAAAAAGCTGATTTAGGCTCTTTTTTTCCTTCAGCTACTGGCAACATTCAGCAAACAAAAAGTACATGAAGTTGCTATGAATGCTAGCTTAAACAGAAATAATATGTGCAAAGAATCTGTGCTGATGAATCGGATAGGGAGGATATTTGTTGCGGAACCCAAAAGGTACACTTGATTCCCGAGCAAAAATTCTAATATGATTTCGTGTCATTTCATAAAAAACATTAAAATCAATTTTCATTCTCCGAAGACTTACGATAAATAAAAGAAATATATTTCTATAGTTATACAATTTTTCAAATTTTAACAATTTTCAAATATCGGTCCATAGTATTTTAAATAAAACAATAAAATACATATGTATGTATTTTAAGACACTAAAAGAATCTACTACTTAATTATTTGCCAATTTTAATCCAAAATTAGTTCAAGGTTTTAAAAAAATGCAAAAAAATATTTTACAGAGCAAAACTTTGCAGTACAGTACTGTTCTGTATAATACAGGACGGATGGTCACCGTATACTCAGCATTTTAATATTATTAAAATGAAATGATCATGAACTATCAGTGAATTCTTGACTGATCAATAAAGTGTGACTAATGTGGTTAAGCTTAATGTAAAAACATAAATAAAAGAAAACAAAAACAAGAAAAGAACACTTAAAACGGATGGTAAAAGCCACAATAGATTTTTTCAATACGATACATGTATCCACGGTTAAAGTTGTACGTTAACATGTATCTACGGTTAAAGTAATATATTGATGTATGTAAATCAGTGCTAGGCAAATAGAGAAAACTGTATAAATGAGAACAAGTTGCGTACTTTTGAAAATATAAAATTATCCGCTATACTCCTACTCTATTGAAAGCAGCGTTGTCAACTTTTGTATTTCAAATAGATATTTTCCAAAATAAAGCGCTAAATTACAAAAATATATTTTTATTCCCTCTTTCAGTTTATTGAACTTATATGGAAAAGGTAAAAATCACCTATATAGCAATTTCTCAGACATTTACGGAATCTTAACTAATATGTTGGGATATGGCAGACTCTTTGTGACTCAAACACTGACTTATGCTAACAATAAATCTAAGCTACCTTAGAACATCGATGTGGATTTCATAGGCACATTTTTTTTTCAAAATATGAGAAACCGGTTCCCGACAACTAAAAATCTTATCAACGCGTAGAGAAAAATATGTTAAACTCATTTTTGCTGAATCTTGAAAAATATAGAATTTACACTATTTTTTTAGCAATTTCTCAAATTCTCTTTTAAAATTTTCATAAATAACAAACATTGCGAAATTTAGTAACATAAATTTAAAAATAATATTAAAATAGTAAACAATTGTCATTTCAGTTTACATGTACAAATATATGCAAATATACTTATTGTGTTATTTTGTATCATTTTGGGTGTTGATTACTCAATACTGATAGATATTTTTAATACTCGATACTAAAACGTAGTTAATCAATATCAGCTCTAAAGTGAATTCTTAAATCTGATGGTACATATATATACTAATATATACTTATTTTCTGAGTTGAAAATGGATACATTATCAGAGTCTGGATGGTGAATTGAATTACGGCAATGATGATGCTGTTTTTTGTGATGATGAAGTTTCTGTATTTTAGATTCGACCTCTGTTTATTTTGTGTTGTACCGAAATAAACCTTATCACAATTTTCGTTCTCCTTACACTTTCATGGTGTTTTGTGAACAACATTAGACTTTTGCAACCTCTTAGGAAAAAAAAAACACAACCGCACATTTTTTTATTGTCACACAAACACATTTCAATACATCGAATAGAAAAGACAAGTTAGTTTGAAGCAATTTTGAGTACATTTAATTCAGAAGGGCATAAAGTCTCAATATTCACATACCTCTAGTGCAATTTTCCTGACCGTCTGATTTCTCAAACAAGCAATCGCAACTGACCACCGAGATCCTATGATTCAAGTCTTAAGAATTTTTTATTTGGGGTTACGTGAAACATAAAGTAATCGTATATGCCAATTACTCACAATCGATATTGAATCGAATTTGAAAAGGAAATTTTTGTGAAAAAAATAATATGGTCTTTCAAATTTAGCTGATATTATTTTCCATCATTAATAGAATACCATAACCTTCACAATTAAATAAATATCCGATAATTTTGCTCATATCATATCAAAATAAAAACTCTCATTGGAGGACTCTATATTTAAAAGTAAGACTTGTTATTATTTTTATTGTAATCAAACATATTTAGTAAAAAAGAATCCGAGTTCATAAGTATTTTGAAAGTACATCCAAAGTGTATTAACCAGGTGGCTGCATTACGTCAGCTGATTTCTTTGTCTTGCCTATGCTTTCTATTTTCAATATCAAAAAAGATGCCTTTATATTATTCTGTATTTGTTTTCTGTGGATGTTTTTGACAGATCCAATATAAAAACTGCCTGTTGTTCTTGTATTGTTATTATTGTGTAATGTGCCTTGAGTAAATTTAAAAATTAAAATTATTTTTAGCAGAATAAGTGATTTACAAGAAACACTACTATTAAGCCCGGTTGGCAAGATTTTCATTATGATGAACTGTAGCATAAAGGTGACATGAAATAGCATTTCGTTGAACCACTAAGAGACTTCAAGAGCGCAAAAGGATATTGCAACTTAAAGTGACTGTGCGCTTGACCAAATAGACACATTAACTTGGCTTTAATGTTGAAGGAAATTGTTCAGTTCAGCAACAAAGAAAAGTAAAAATAATGTGGCTTATAGTATTATCAGTACATTTCTTTTACGAATCGAAGGTGTCTTTGAACTAATAAAAATTGCAATTAGGAAAACCTATTACTTGTTTAACTCCAAACGTTTTTTCATTATGAAATACAAAATAATAATCTTTAGTAGGTCAATTTAATGTTTTTTAAGGATCTTTTGTTTGCCTCTTTCCACCTCGGCGTTAAGCGATTAAGCGTCTGATTTAAACGTACTTTCTGCCTTCTATCCATTTTATGTCGATGTAAATACAAAAAAAAATTTCTTTTACTATATTCAAAAAGTGTCTGTCAGAGTAAAATTTCCATTCACATCCACAAAATTAGTAAGCTTTTAATGCATATTAATGTGTCGCCTATTTTATTTTTTGTTTTGTTTTTTTCCTGACCGTATAACTCCTAAAGGGCCTTTCACACTATCATACAAGTCTTAAGATTTTCATAGCATTTTGTGTGAAAGAAATCTAACGATATTTGTTATGACTGTCAAAAAATCTAACGTAACATTACATTTTATTTTCATAGATCTCAAGTAAAATGAAAAATATGAGTAGAAAATAAGCGGCGGCTGCGCAGTTTCGTGTAGCCGGCGAACGTGCAGGCCTTTTAAAATGTTTAGCAGTTAAAGTATATATGTATATACTATATATCAAAGTACAACATTGAATAACAAAAAATTTCATTAGTTTTGAGACATGGTGTAATATACATTCCAAATTTTGAGCCTGTGTATGACAAAAAATAAACTCATCAGAGACGGCACGATATCGGCTGCGAAACAATCGACTGTTCAATTTGCTTTTACGAAAATAAAAGCCTCATCAAATGATAAATCTTATCGTTTAGAAAAATTTCTAAAATCCCAAAGTCTTATTGTATGTCAAATTTTTTATCGTATTATTTGTCATTTTAATAACATTTAACTTTCACACTATCACACTTGCACGTATTACTACAGATGTTGACAAGTCTTAATACAAAGTATTATAGTATGAAAGGCCCTTTAGCAGATATGCTGATGGTGAAAAATCACTATACATTTCAAAGAAAGCTGAAATTATTTATGCTGAAACTGCTCCATAATGTAAAAAATGTACCTGGACTAGCAACCATAAATCTGAATGTGTTGCTACAAGTTAGGATCGCAACAGGACACTCTGAAATAAGAGAATTTGTAGACTTAATATTATATTTTCATGGAAGATAATTCATATGTATATGGCATTTTTAAATCACGTCGCCAACACTTTTGACAGTGATTACGTTGCACGATAACACATTTAATTAAAACTTTTGGCTCAACAGGAAGGTTTTCCTAAAAGTGTAGGAAAAAGTTCAAAATATACAGAGGTTGGACACGAATATGAGGCTTTGTATTCCACTCAAAATTCAGAAAAAAGCTTAACTTTGCTGACTTTGAATTCATTTTAATTTCAAAATAAAATTTCAATTTATTTTAATTTTTTTCCAACAGCTGACTGATTGTCGACTGTGTTGCCATATTGGAACAGCTTAATTCACTATAAATTCAATTTGATTTCGTGCATTTACGTTAGATCCAATACGTATCTGTCTGTCTACCCTATTACGAATGATTTTAATATTAATTAGTAATACAAAATATATCTAGTATTAAAAAAACATGATATGTGAAAACATGGGATCTAATTAGGCTTGCCAGATCTAATTTGTCAAAAAGCTTGACATTGACCAAAAAAAAACTTGATTTTGGAAAAAAAACTTGACAAGTAAAAACACTCATACTAAATATATAAAAGAGATTTTTAGTTTTTAAAGAAGAACTTCTGGATAATTATTATTGGGAAAATAGGAATTAAATTTTAACTTTTACTCGTAAAAACAATTTTGCTGAGAGATTTTAGCTAGTCTATAATAAATAAATAATAATTTCCATAAATAACTTGACAATTCTTCAAACACATAAGTTTTATTAAAAAAACAATGAAAAGCCGCCTGTATTATTCTACCATGGGTATATCGAGTCGGCTAAGCTGGCTAAGTTCACGACTTGCTTCTCTGGTTCAATGTTGTCAATTTACTAGTGTTGAGTAATGGGGTAAATATCAGTGTTGGCACTTTTATAATAATTGTACAGAAAGTTATAGTTATTTTTTAAACTATAATTGCACAAAAAAAATATGTATCATATTAGTCCTTAGTTCTATTGATAGTAAAAATATGGGCTTTAGATTTGTTTTTTAGAAATATACACATACTTTTTTTAAGTATTATTACATAGCTAGAATAAATTTGAGAAAAAAAGTTAACTTACAAAAAAGCTTGACAAATCACTTTTTCACTTGACACTTGACGCGCATTAAAAAACTTGACAATCAGGCCAAATCAGGCCCCTCTGGCAACCCTAGATCTAATAGACTCTAGGAGGTTTGTATCTAGTTATATCGTTATAGGGTAGACAGACGACAGCGTTAATTTGCATTAGTAGCCTTAATTCAAATTAACTTGTGCATTAGCTCCTTCCAAATGAGTATTTATTTAACGTAAATGCACGAAAGCAAAATGTCCGTTGTTTCTCCCACCCTATTCCTTATTTTCCTAAATGACATTATATGTCAAACTTTCAGTCCTATCAAATCTTTTGCAGATGACAGTAGCATATGCCATTCGTATTCATTCAGTAGCACACCAAGCCTGCTAGAGATTGCGGTCATGAAACAAAATATTAATGATTCGCTTAATCATGATCTTGTAACAATCTGCAAATTGGGCCGTGCGAATGGGGTCGAATTTAATGATCGTAAGACACAGTGTTGTATGCTTACAGACAGATGATGTACCACCAATTATGCTGCTCCATCTGTAATAATGGGCGATGTGGGTATTGAGGAGTAAGAGACTCTTGATATTCTTTTCATTAAAATTAAATGTGATATTCGATGGACTGATCACATTTTTCAAGTCTCAAAAGAAGCATTCAAGTGCCTGATATCCTTAATATTTATATCACCTTTATCCGACCGAAAATTGAATACAACTCTAATGTATCGGCCATGGCTTTAAATTATATTTTTAAGTTACTTGAACGCGCACAGAAGAGGGCAAAGAAGTTCATAAGTGACAGTGGTGTAGCCACCTCTATTTAATCACTGGAGCATCGACGTAATGTTGGATGTGTTTCACTGTTTTATCTTTACAACAATAGAATGAGCTTTAATGAAATCAGGGAACTTGTTCCCGAAACTCGCTCATTTTTGCAAACAACACGTGCTTCGTTAAGAGTGCATCCATTTGTTATTGATATGCCAGTGGATCGCACTACGCATTACAGAGAATATTCTTTCTTTAGCCAAACAGTTCGTATGTGGAATAAACTCCCTACGGAGGTGTTTCCTGTTACTTTCAATGTGGTAAAGTTCAAGTTGAATATCCACAAACATATTTTCCCAATTCCTAGTTCCGGCACAATGCATTGCATGAGTGCTGGCCCAATAAAAAAATTGTTGCGTCAGCATCATTCAATGAGAAAGCATTTTTTACCAAGGAAATGTTGCTGCTGAACCGTCACTTACATATTTTTGGTTAAAGATATATCCACTTTGACCCTATAATTCATTTAACGCGACCTATCAGGAAGGAAAGTCTTCTTCAACAGGAAAAATTGTACACATAAATATTCTGCAAGAAAAGGTTCTGAGTAATCCGCTCAAAGACCTTCTGTCTGTCTCCATAGTGTCTTGTTTGTAGGAAAATACGACAATCTGCAAGCTACTACTAAAAAGTATAAGCCAACAATTTCATTCAATGCAAAGCCTCTCTTATTTTTCAATCCCCCATATGTATTGTAGCTATAAGTGGGCACACTTTGCATGCTGCAAGTTCTCACAGTATGACAGAAGGCTCTTCTCTGCCGGATTCAGTACAAATGTGATTCCCGGTCCCAGAACGTTCTGCTTCGATAAACTGCTTCATCACGGATAGCATATGAAAATATTGAACCCATAAAGCAGCAGTTGGAATACGTGTCTTGGATGATGCATTTTTAATTTTTTCCTTGAAATGGCCTAATTTGTTAATTTTTCATCACCATCATAATTAATTTTTTAGCCTAGCAAAAAATTCGGTAATATCTTTTTTTCTGGTTCTTCAGACACATTCAGGCTGTTCAAAATTTCTTCGGCCAAGATAAGCAGGTGGCCTCGTACAGCTCGACTAAAAGAATGACCAGTTACCATTTCGTCAACTGCATTTGTAGAAAACACAATAGACATTACTTCTTTCAGAGCACTCTCAGTCATTATGTATCCAATGACTCCTATATATATGACATTAATAGATGAAAGTGATGCTACAAGACGTAAGAATTCGTCATTCCTTGTTGGAGGCACTTTATGGCATCGTACTGCACCGCAAGTTTTTCGAACCAAGATATTGATAAATAAAAAGGCAATACAGGGAATACTGGCAGTCATCTTTAACTTCGAAAAAAATGTGGATTTCTTCCATAGCAGACACCACTAAATCATCGGTGCGACGACCTCTTTTTCACCGGCTACCACTAAATATCTGACATTGCGGATCCATCGTGGTACTTTTTTTCCCCTTTCTTCGGCTTGTGTAGCATCGACCCAAGTATTTTTCTTCATCTCTAGTCTGCGCACTTCGTAGCCTTGTTATCATTGATGAACAAAGTAATATCTTCCGTTTGCGATAAAACTCGTCACCAATATATTCACAGCAAAAAAATAATTACTTTTAAAATCAAATTCAGACGCACTTGGTCGAAGTAAATACTGACTGATAGTCAATATTTTTGGCAGGAAAAATATATCAGCATCAAAATAATATGCTTTAAAAATACACTTGTATTTGGACCCCCGATATATTTTATTGTACACATATAAAAACTGAATTGTTTTTAAAGTTTTGTGTTCTTTGAATCTTTTTATAAATTGCTAAGTTTGTTTTATCGCATTTGCTTAGAAATTGTTTTGTTTTTAATATGTTCTTAATATAAATCATAATTTAACATAAAAAATAATTTATAGATAATGTTCGTAGTTTCATATAAAAATCAATGGTAAATATTATATTGCTTTCTTTAATTCCCGGGCTTTAGTCATAACCGAAAGCAACCTTTTTTGTTCTTTCCACTTGTTTTATGTTTTACAATAAATATTATGGTAGCTTTTGGGTTGAATTGATGAAAAAAGTGAAGAAGACTCGACTTACAATGCTTGAAACCTACTGTTTTCAAAATAATTCTTTTTATAAAACAAATACTCGTATGTCTATCTTTTAGATTTTAAATAGTTTTCAAATTACAATGTTTATTTTCTTTCCCTGAAAAATAAAAACAAAACTTAGTTAAGTTTAAATGGATCTCATTTTGCGTACAAAAACTGGTTAATTAAAGGGCGTAGATTATGGATGTCATTGAATTTAGAAATTTTGTGCACGGCTAAAATTTATAAGAAGAAAAAACAATAAAATGACAAAATTCAAATTGGTTACAAAACCAGTAAAATATACTAAAACTCACAAATAAATATAAAGGATATACAAAAAAGATAATTAATATTTATACGTAATTGTGGAACTGTTTTAAGGTATATATTGAAATGAAATTTTTATGGCTTGAGTTCAAATCTGAGTTTTACCCATATCTTCTTAATTTAAGAAATTATTTTTGGATAAATTCATTATTTTATTAAGAGAGTACTTTTTATTTGAAACATTATATTCATCAGACTAGCAGAACGGATTAGTACTGATTTCGAGGTCGCTACACCATCTCATCAGCGTTCTTTTGTTCGATTTTACCACTTCTGACGGTGGATACTAGTGACTAAGAATATCAATTATTTAACCGTATTATTTAACGAATTAGAATACGAAAAAGGCAACTTATTCATTTCTTACAAGTCTGATGAATGAATTGTTTCAAATAAAAAGTACTCTCTTAATAAAATAATGAATTTATACAAAAATAATTTCTTAAATTAAGAAGATATGGGTAAAACTCAGATTTGAACTCAAGCCATAAAAATTTTTTTATCAGCTTATGCAAATATAATTATTAATTTATTTTTTATTTATGCATAAGCAGCTCGTCTCTATCCGTGCGAGCTACGTACAGTCGTACCATATACATAGTCGTTAAGCGAACGCTCAGTCGAGCTACATGGTAGCGGAGTAGGGGATGTTAGGTTTTATTTTCGTTACGGAATTTCTTGATTCGGTCAGTTGTTTAGGTAACGCCGCTCAAATCTCTGAAGGCTAACATCGTCTTAGTCATTTGTGATATAGAATGGTCGCTTATAAGACGTAACCGTGCGCAACCGTTGAGTGTTTAGAAACGCAGTGTTGAGTAGTTCCGCTCCACACAACAGTTGAGTATTTGCTGCCATTTTTTCCATCATAAATTTTTTTACTACATTTAGTCAACAAGTTGTGTTTAGCTCCGCAGCTGATCAAGAGAGTTGTGCGCTTTTGTATTCTGATGCAACACCGTTTTGTTAGGTGGCGCAAATTAATTTGTTAAATTTTGCATTACAAATGCGATAAAGTAACGAAAATAAAGAAATAAAATTAAAATACAAATTTCATTAAATGACGTATTATGGTGTCTATTTATATTAATTACATAATTAGTGCAATATTAGGTTCAAAGATTTTTTGAACACAGTGCCGGCTTAGCGTTGAAATATAAATACTATCGGCACAGGTTTATCATTTTATTGGAGTATTTGGCTGTGCATTTTTATGTTGTGAACATTAAATTTGTAGTGCAGATTTATAAATAAAAATGGTATAAGTCAAAGTCACTTTAGCAAATTTAAATTATTAATTTTGCAGCATTTTTTTTTTCAATTGTTTACATTAATCAGCTGTTCATGATCCAATTATTAATCAAGCCGTTTCTAAGACGTGACTATTGGGCTCAACAGTTTCCCAACTACTGAGCTCAACAGCTATGTCTTATGAACGCGAGCAATGAGAAACTGTCACCAAAGTCTTGAAAAGTTGGGCTGCAAAGCCAGTTTCAGAAGTTTCAAACCTCTTATCTTATAGAAAAACTTTTAAAAAAATTTCAAAAATTACAAAAGTATAATCATAGTAGGCTTTGAAACTTATCCAAAAATTCCAACAAACAAATTATATTCGATATGAATCTATATCATTGGCTTTTTAAGTTTTTGTATAAGATAAGAGGTTTGAATCTTTTCAAAAATAGGGTTTAACGCGTACTGATGATTTGGCATAAGCACCAATGAAATGCTCAAAAACCGCAACAAATAAAACTTTTTGAAATTCTTCAAAATTCTCGAATAATAATTTTAATAATTAAATAATTAAAACAAATTAAGTTTAATTTTTAAAATTTTATTCGTAATTGGACCACCTTGCACATATGGATTGAGTTTTTACACTTTTTAAAGACTTGATTCTTTAAATTTGAAAAGTTGGCTAAAATAATTGTACAAATTGTGCAATGCTCACACAACTAGTTCGCGTGTTCTGCCCTTGTATTTCAAATGTTGTTCTCTCTCCACGTAACACTTGTCAGAAAACAAGAATATTGCAATAACAATAACAATACTACGGTCAGCTAGAGGGCCAGACAGCATGCTCCTGAAAACACGATTTTTTTACAAAAGAGGCAACAGACATACTACCAAACTGAACCTTCTATTTATGTACCCAAGTGGTCAGATGCTTTTAATATATCTTGGCGATTTTCACATATGGGCAATTCAATAGAAAAACTACACTTTTTGTACCGTATGTTACCCTTTTTAATTAAGTGAACAAGACAGAAAGAAGCATTATATTTTTTTTACTTCATCATATGTTTGCATCGAGCTTTAGTAGCTCTACAATTATTGAAGTTTTAGTTTATCTTTCCCCGAATTTTTTCATCCAGGGAATTCAAGCAGTGGAGCATGAATTTAATAAATTTATTTTTATTATTAAATCACATTTATAAAACATGAATATTAAAAGGAAAAAATAAGATAATTTAATTCTAAAAAATTTTACAATGCTGATAACGAGGCTGAGATCACTTTTTATATAAAAAAACATAACAAAATTATTTTTATATATGTAAATAAACTTAGTTTCTTTAGAAATCTACAACAAATCTTAGGAACTTAAATAAACAAATAAATAAATTCATTTGACGTTGTTTTGATGGTGACTTTTTAAGACCGACAAAATGCTTAAGGAATCAAGTGATTGTTTATTTTCATTTTGAGTAACAAATTTCCCTCTGAGAGAAAGCACGCGATCGCTTTCAGTTCACTATTCTTCTCTAACATACATATCACTATCATCAAAGACTTCAATATGTCTAGTACATCACTACTATCACTAAAAACGATTATAAGTTTTCTGCAATAAAAATCGAATGGTTTTGAAATATGTACCAGCACTTAGAGAGAGTAATATACGGTACAGTAAATAGTCATTTTTGTGGAAATGCCCATATAAAACGTATTTAGCATATAAGTATGAATGTAGTATGTGTGCAGGAAAAATGCTTTCAACAACTCTTAAAATGGAAGGAAGTTAGTCAGCAAGTATTCATCTGTATGGGTTGATATGAGAGATAATCGTAATGGGTAAAGTGGCGTCTAGTGGTGTCGTAACATCACATTAATTACAAGTGCTTATAATTTTAGACGAGTTGATATTTTTTGTTGCTGCTGTTGTAGATTTTGTTGTTGTTGTTGTTTGTGTTGTTTATGCTATTGTTTTTATTAAACAACATGAAAGGGTATGCAAGAAATTGATAAACATAAAAATTACATGAATTTCAATTAAAAATTTTAATTAAAATTTTTTCAATACTATCAGAAAAAATAAAATCGTTGCTAAAATAAATTATATTTAATTAATTATTCATGGTACTTTAACATGAACATTTTCTTTACTTATTTATATATTTATCTTTATGGATTAAGAACTTTACATACCTATAAAACAATATTATATTCGTTCGCATAGAAAGTTAGATTACGATGAATGACATTTGAATTAAGACAGTTACAAGATTCAGTATATTTCAGACAAATTCTTCGGGCAGGATATCCATTAGTATTATTTTGGCGAGAATTAACTTGCACACGATAGTGTGATTCGAGAGCCGCTTCGGTAAATATTAACTGAATAAATTAGCTAGAGAATGAATTAATATATTCACCACATTTATGTAATATATTAAAAAAATACAAAAAAAAACCGTTAAATTATATGTATGGGATTTCGTTCGATATCGAATGCCGTAATTTGCCCCCAGGTGTTAGCAAGAATCGAACCTGCCGACCCCCAAAACTAAAAATATAGCACATTATTCACTGGTCGATGATGTTTTTGTTATTCTGAAATGTTTTATATTATAAGCTTTTAATACTAGTATTTATGTATTTCATTCTTTTATGTTCCATATCATGAAATGTTAATGTAATAAAATGAAAAATAAAATAGTTTGCAGATATATAAAAATTATTTTCCTAGAATAAGAGAAACAGCTCCAGTCTCAAATGTTGTCCCACCCGAGCGCATACTGCATATATTTTAATGATCGGTAATTTCCGGATTACCAGAAGTTTAAATTTTTTGCAGATTTCCTGGGAAATGCAAAAGTCGGGGAAAGGAAAAACTCTACTAATCGCTAATAGGTATTTGGAGCATCTTATAGATAATAACGTCTCTATTTTGCACTTCATAAGTCTAGTTTTGTGTTGTCAATATTTTTGCAATATTTGAAATAATATTTTCACCATGTTATATAGTTTTCGTTATGCTTTAAATCAATTTCACGATGTTTCGAAAAAAACAACTTTGACTCGTAAAATTTAAGATTTAGAAAGAACTATTTGCATTATATTGACCCTTGATATTCGAACCTCCGGATCACTGAACGCCTACATAGAGAACTCTGTATTTCACTTAAAAAATTTAAAGTTTTTGCTTTACCGATAGTATAATTGATGATAATTGAAATAAATGAAAGACATCATTACTTTTTCACAGGCCCTTGAAGTATTTGTAAAATTAATTGAAGAAAGTCTAGCAAAATTGCCGTATTTTTCTTTATTAAAAGTTTCTTCCCGGATCTATTAAGTAACAGTTATTTTATATATTTAATTCCGCAAACACTTTCTAAATAACTATAAAATATATTTACATGAGTTATAAATACCGAGTACTTTTTTAATTAAATTAAATATGTATATTTGAAAGTTTATGACAAAATTTGGATATAAAAGTAATTTAAATCAATACGAAAGTAAAATATTCTACATACTTATGTATACATACCTTATAGGGTATTCAGGAAATGTTTTAACTATTATGCGTTGTGACTGGTGAAAAAAGCCGGATCACAAAACAATAGCACTTACAAAGTTCCCTCACTAAGCGCAACATCGGAAGATTTACATTTTATTTTTAAAGTTTTTCGGGAGCGAAATCTTTTAATTATCTTCTTTTATTTTTTTAATTTATGGTGACAGATTACATTAATTAAGATATTATCTGATTAAAACAATAATTCATTTGGTAATTTAAAACAAAAAAAAAATTCAGGAACTTATCTTAATGTAAACCGAAGTTATACCGACTGAAAAGCTAATGCCAATTATATAGGGTACATTCTTAAATGCAGTAATTGTACAATAACCGAAACTTAACGTTCGGATTGATATCACCTAGCAAAATTTTTTTTGTCAAAAATCTCCTAGCACAAATTAAGGACTGTGCTGCTACATATCGGTGCAACTACGGTAGCATTTTATTTACTACTGCAATATTTTGCAGACCGGTTGCACAAATTTATTGCATTTATGATTATACCTTATAGAATAATAAAAAATATAATAAAAATTTTTATTTTTTAAGTACATTTTTTACATATAGATTTATTGTTGAAAAACTTTTAGACTCGTTCGGTGATAGGTCATCGAAGGACTAGGTTTTAGACCAGTCCTTAAGGAACTATTCTGTGGCATGTTCATTGACGACTAAATTTGGACAGCTTACTTTAGGATAGTTCTATTACCAGTTTTTAAGAAACAATTACTGGAACTGGTACGAAGAATACCACAAGAGGACAATTACGTCAAGGTTTTTTCCTGAAATAACCAGTCAGAATATTATTTTAGTAAGTGTTTGTTTATAATAATTTGATATCTTTTAGAAAAATAAATTGGTTAAAATTTTCACATTTAAAGATATTTTTTCTTTAGTTTAACGAAACTTGACTGCTGGAGAAATTGCAATCCCTACATAATAGAGAACATCCAGTTCCGTAGTCCTCTTCGACTATGCCATTCGAGTTTTGTATCTCGCTTGTGTATTAGTCGCATCGTAAGACTTTCCTCATGAAATACGTGAATTATAGAAAAAACGATGTGAATTTAAAGAAAAAATGGGATTTCTCACAAAAGTGTTTCTGTATCTTTACATTGCGAAAATTATCTCTGAGCCACCTAAACAGTATAGGATATATGGAAACACAGATGAACACTAATGATGGGAGTATAACAGATCCCGAAAAACAAAGTTGTTTCTGTTTTGCCGTGTAATTTGAAATTAATTGATATTAATTTTTCCTTTGTTCCTTTGGAATATTATCTTATTCTTTCTGACTGATAAACGTTACGAACTTTAGACAAATACAAATCACTTTGGATTAGAACCACTAACTGACACTTTTTCTTTTGTATTGGGAGGATGACTTTAATTATTTTCAAATAATTCTAAACAAAATAAGACGCTAAAAGCACATACTCTGTTTTGATTTGTTGAAGTTTTTATAACTTCTATTAGTTTCTGCTTTATCTATTGATTAACTTATTTATACACATAAAAATATATTCAAATAGAATAAAAAATATCAAATTTTGTTAAATCAATTACTTTACGATTAATCCAAACAACATATGCAATTTCAAATTATAGAACATCTAGTAAAAAAAGACGTGGCACTCGGGTACTGCCGCGGCAAAGCTATAGCATAGCGTTTTTATCAACTTATGCAATTATAAATATTTATTTATATTTTATTTATCCAGTATTTTTTTCTTTGATATTAATTCAAGTAAAACTTTTAAAGCGTGGTGAATTTCTTGAATCGGTCGTCGCGCTCAAAGCACTCGATAAAAGCTACTCAAAAAATAAAAATAATTATTAATCGTTAATCACAACTTAGAAAGGAAAGAAAAATAAATTGTTTTTTTAATACTCTTTTAGTATTTTTGTTGTAAATTTTTACTTTTACTTTTACTTAATTTTAGAGTTTGCCTATGATTTTAGAACTCCTTCTTGCAAATTTTTGCAATATCATTTTCAAAATGTTGGTACTTATTAAAATTTTATCAATTTCAAATCAATCTCAGAATTTATTGCTGATTTAAGTAGGTTTTTGGGAACTTTTACGACTTTTACTATCGAAATGTTTTTTGCAATTTGTTGGTCTTTTAATAGCCTTAGCGACTTTTAATCAAAGTTAGACTTTGACATTTTTCGATGTTAGGAAGTTTTCACAAATTTTCAAAGTTTTTACAATTTTTGTCCTTTTTGTAGTATTAGTGGTTTTTAAACAATGTAAACTGTTATTGCATTTCGTTTCGAAATTTCCCGGATTTCCGGGCTTTTAGTATTCTCTTCAATTTCACCCATTTTGGTAAATGTTAGGATTTTCTTCCAATTTTTACAATCTCCGTGGTTGCAAACATTAAAGAAAGTTGTTTGGAGTTGTTGCTCAAAATTTTTGTTTTTATTAATTAAATTAATTAAAATTATCATATTAATCATGATTAAGGTTAGTATGATTAGTTCTTGTACATTTACATTTCATATGTATCTTTAATGACAGAAAATGTTAAAACTTTGCATTTTTCTCCAAAAACTTTCTGAAAGAATGAAACCCATCGAAAATTGATAATTGTAAAACTTGAAGGTGATTTGAATACACATTTCGAATTTTCTTTTGCAATAGCTAGATCATTTCGTTGTTTCATGGTTTCGTTAACTTCTTTTGAATAACAAAAGTTGCAAAAAAATTTATTAATTAGTTTTTCAAGTCAGAAAAAGTTGTTGTGATATTGCTACATATTAGAGCAATTATGAATTGTATGAGATTTTGAAAAGCGTAATTGTTTTCCACTCCATCTCATTTTAGAATGGTGTTTGTGTATATGTGGACTTTTTCCTTTATTTAATTATTAAACATTTTTAGCCTTACAAACTTAATTATTTCTAAGATATGGTTTTTTATTATGCTAACAGGAAAACTGCTTAACAGTCAGTTTGCTGAACGCTTCGCAATTACGAATTTCTAGGAATTTCTTATTACTCGTAAAAACTGGATATAAATTTCCTGAGATACAGGGAATTCTGGCTGCGAACAAATAAATAAAACTAGTATGTATATACATTTTTCAATTTATGGGAAAGATGTGGTCCAATTACCAGCAGTGGAACACCAAATGGATTGTGTCACAGATCACTAAATTATTTCAAGCTTAGTAAGACTCTCCTATACAAATCTTTACAGATACTGGTTAAGCCCGACAAATATCATCATCTGCGCACAAAAGTTCCGAACGAAAGTCCCTTATTATTACATAAAGCAAGATTACATTCAGAAAACGAGTATATTTATTTCATCTTCTGTACGTGTACAAATATATGTTAGAGTCTGATGGAGAACAAATTTAAATAATTAATTTTATTATAAAATAAAATTAATTTATAGAAAAAATTTAGTTATTGTTGCACCATAGAAAAAACATAAGGATTAAAATAAACAAACAAATAACATTATTTATATAACGTGAAATAGAAAAAGTGTCAATAAACATGAAAATTCTAAGCTAGTTTGCCGATTTGCATAATTATTGTATTTAATGTATCAAAGCATAATAAATCTTTAAATATTAGTGTGCTAACAGAATTCAATAATAATTATGAGAGGTTATATAAAAATAGAAGCAGTTGTTAGAAAAAATAGCAAAATGAAAAAATTTTTATCTAAAGCGTTAAACTTGTGAGCATATTTTAAAGCTGTTATAACAATAATGATGTACAAATTATATACCGTTGGTATTTACATCTATTATTTAGTTATTAAAATTAATGTATTAAATGTTTTGAAGCAAACGATTGTAAAATATAAATAAAAAGTAAAAAAATATGTTTCATTGCCAAAAGTTTTCAGCTAACAAAACAAAATTCTTGTGTGTTATTTGTGAGATTTAAGCTTTCAAAAATATGAAAACGATTTTTGTTAGATATTAAAAAATACCTAGAAAAGTCAGAGACACAAATTAAAAGTATTATTTTTAAACTTAAGTTTCTTTAAAAGGTTGAGATACATACAAAAGTAATGTATTTAAATGTAGTTTACTTCACTTAAAAAGTCTTTGAAATCTGTTTACATTTACAAAAGTTAGAAGTCTATCTAAAGTTTTTTTAAACACAGCGTTTTCAACTTTGATTACTTTCAAAAGTACTTAGTGCCGAAAAACAGTGCGTCCAAACAAAATAATCGGTAATCTTAAGACCTAGACTACAAAGTGCAATTTGTTTAATGAAAATCTGCTAAGCAGTTAAGAGGTTTTAACTTTAATACCACGTTTTTACATCACGCCACTGTTCGTAGTCTGGTTAATAGAGTTTTTCACACGACGAGCTTTCCCGGGAAAGCCCAAACGTTTTTAGTTCCAAAATTCCGAAAATTATTGCGGAAATTCAGACAACTACTGCTCGTAATTTTTTAACGAAACCTAAATTAAATTTTAAAATCGCTATATATTCACATATTTTATTTTCTTCTAAAACCTAGAATGCTATCTTGCAAGCTAAGGCACTTCAAAACTCGCTGATATAGTGAGAAAATACCTAACAATAATTCAAAACGAATTTATAACCGTCTATTTGATGGCAGACTCAAAATATTATTGCAGTAACGAACTGCACGTTATTCTAGAACTAATCTGTTCAGACATTTCTAAAAGAATAAACAAATAAAATTGTAAGGAATTTTATTTTTAACTGATTCATTATCATTCATTCAAAACACTAAGGATATATTAATACGGATTTTCGGTAGCATTCAATATTGTCCGTTGTTTTCAAGTGCTGTTTTTTCTCTGCTTGCTTTATTTGATTTACTCTGATTAAGATTTCCTCTCCTACTCATGCATATATGTATTCATTTAATGATCACCAAAAAATTTAAACAGTCAAACCACCATGTACTTGAAACGTAAAAAGCTTTTATTAATCATAGTATTATTAAAAAATTAATTATTAATTATTTTCCAATACCTGAATTATATATTATTATTATATTTACAATTACAGATATATGTACTTATGTAATACAAAAATTTTGATTGACAGTAAAAAATTAAAAATCTTTTATTTTTAGGGAATTTGGTATTGATTATTTGGCAGTAAAAATATCAGAAATAAAGAAAAAATCTTTTATTTTTTACGGGATTAAGTCAATTAATTTTTTAACATGAAAAATTAAATGAAATTTCTGTTAAATTTAAATGAAAAATGAGTAAACCGGCTTTTAAGTGAACTTTCATTTATTTTAAATTACAATTTCAGTTAATTTAACGTATGGAATATTTTGAGTGCAATAGTGATGAATTAGAAATTGAAATGTTTGGTGATAGTGATATTGTACATTAAAAAAAATTGCGATTGTTAGGAGCAGCCTGTAAAAGACACAAAACCTACATCTTTTGTAGGCGAGCGCGGTTTTTTTTTTCATATATATAAATTAAAAGTATTTGTATTTAGTAGATGTATACATAATATTCTTCTTTAGTTGTTCAGAGCGGGAAATCCTGGGATCGCCAATAATTCTTTTTTGATGTACAATATCACTATCGCCAAATATTTGAGCTTCTAGTTCATCACCAAAAATGCGGGTGTAAATTGATTTTGCGTACAAAATTACTGAAATTTTTTTAGGATTTAGATATTAATTTTTGCTCAGATTAAAAATGCCGGAATTATTTTTAGATATTTTCTCAAAAAATTGCATTTAATAATTCAAAAAGAAATATAGTGATTTATAAGAAATCTACAAATAGTTGGTAAAATATCCTAGAATTCCTCAAATAATTTACCAGTATTTCGAAAATTAATACATATAGGAATTCTTGTCCCATAGAACACTTTAGTTTGCATAGGACACCTTCCGTATTTTCCGTTTGGCTTACGTGTTTTGTTTGTTTACTTTTGGCCAGAAAATTCAGTATTTTTTACAGCACAAAATAAGGAACATTATTATTAGAAAATTATTTGTTTATAAATACTGCTAATTACATGATAAATAATACAAAACTAATCAAGCAATCGAGCAATGTGGTCTACATTTGAATACCGACTTTCTTTGCGTACATTAGCGGCGGTTTTTCTACAGTTTTATTAATTTCAGGTATTCGTAGTTGGCGGTGGCCCTTAACACCGTTGATATACTTACCTGGCTAACATATTAAGATCTGATTTTTGCCGATAAAAGAAAAGAGCTTGACTCACTTCTCAATATTTTTCTTTTTTCTGTGGAAGTCCTTTGTATTTCTTACCATAGTTTTCAGTATCTTTTAAGTATCCGAGCACAGTTTCGTGACCTCGTACAACTGATTTTAGGTCTTATGAAATTCCGTTCTGCAGATTCTTCCAGCTCAATTAAGATAGCTTCTGAGAACTAATGAAAATAATTGTGATTCATATGAGTCCGATGAACGAAAGATAAAGATCAATGTCTAGTGGGCACACATTATTCTATGGAAAGGACAATTTCATAGTGATCCTCTATTATAGCGCTATGGGATAAATGTTAGTTCTCATTTCTGCGAAAGTAAAATGATAACTTTAGATGTTATCAAGGACTTTCACAATGGGTGGCATAGCATTTTTGATATTTATTTTTGGAGATTATAATTATTGGGAAAATTATAAATGCTACACTTTTCACAATTTAGTAAAAATTTCCCATTCTTATGTTCAATAGCCTAAACACATTTTTTCAGCCTCAATAGAATCATTAATTATCACTATCTGATCGCGTACGTTACTGTTTATACCAACTATACCCATTCGACTGAATGTGCAAAACATCTGGCAGTAAGTTATCAATATCTATTGACTCACTGGAGTATTGTCAAAATCTGGGTTATGTTTCACTGTTCTATAGGACGTACAATAAATACATATATATTATCGAGAAATCAAAGAATTTGCATCCGATATTCGCACGTTTTTCCTATGAGCCGATCTAGATAGTAGTCGAGTTGCTATGGAGAATTCAATCTATTTTGTAGTTTTTAATTGAAACAAAGTTCTTAAAAAAGTATCCTGGGGAGAAATTACAATTATAAAAATTGTTATGAAGATATTATCAAAAAAAGTAAAAAGTAAAACATCAAAAATTCACTCTATTTGAACTTTGTATGACCCCAAAATTTATTATATAAATTTAGTTAACCCTGAGCAGTAACAGCGACACACAGACACATTATTCTCTAAGATCTAAAAATACAAAAAAAAATATTTTTTTTTTAATTTCACTGATAGCACTGCCGCCACTACAGTGTATTGTTTAAAATTCTGATCCACATCAAATTAAAACTGGTAAAAAAATAAAACAAACAGCAGCACATACTCAACCTGACAAAACAGGTGAGAGAGACACGTCGCATGTACATAAAAACAAACCAATAGCACAACCATTTTTGGTTTCTGTGGTCGAGAAGTTAAACGGAAAATCCAAAACACTTTGCATATGGTACGGAATCGATGACTCACATTTACTTTTCAATCGGATTGGATATAAAGCTGTAGTCGTTTGTTCCTGTGTATTAAAGTTGTTTATAGTATTTTGTTGTTGGTGTTTTTGTGGTTGTCTGCAACCGACACTAATAAATTATTAATGGTTTTATCACTTGATTTTTACTCAATACAAATATTGCATTAATACATTTTCTAAACGTTCATGTCAACCAATTTTGAGGATCATACATACATATGTACCCCAAACAAATAACAGAAAGATGTTAAGAAAATTTAAAAAAATAACGAAGTAAATAATACCAGTGAGGTCGAATATTTGATAAAAGATTGATGAGTAGTAAACAAGAAAATCAACAATACTGAAAATCCAAAACTAATCAACAGCAAAAAGAAAAAAATAAATACTTTTGACAAGAGATGGGTACGTCTCATGTGATTCGCGTGAATCGGGAGTGATTTTGCATGGTGACGCGTAAGTTGTTCCTATAAAAACGTGAGCAAATATGGGCGTAAGTACAGAAAGGTTCCTCGAATGGGAGTATATAAAAAAAAATTTTGCGAGATCGATTCGTGATTTTTATAACTTTATTGTTGTTTTTTTAAGACGTACTTTATAATAAAATGAATTTGGTTAAAACTTATTTAATATTACATGTAGAAATTTGCATCCATAATTTAATTACAAATACTATATAATATGATTGTAATGTAAATGCAATTCGAAATGGCTAAAAACAATTCAAATTGTAATTGTCTTCGAATCGTATAAAAAAAGTTAATGGCATATTTAATGTCATTCGTTTCCACCAAATTTATGCGAATATAAACGTCCAAAATGCCATAATGTCCATTATGACACACTTAAAGGTGTCGTAAGGTCCGTGGACATTGTGACACTCTTGAAAGTGATGTAATGTCCATGGACAATATAACATGCCGCCAAAATATTTTTAACTTATAATAAAAATCTTCTTTTAATAAACTAAAAAACAAATAAAATATATTGACTTTTAAACTTCTTTGCAACTAGCATTAAAAAAAATTTCTTATTCATACCACTCGAAATTTGCTCGCACGAAACACATTACGGCAGTATTACTATATTAATTATGTGCTTATTCACAAAAGATTAATAAAGTTATTGTAGGCTTAGTGTTGGATGTTAATGCACACATTAACTTTATTTTTCGTTTGTGAATAAGGCCATAAATAAACATTTTATTTTGCTGACGTTATGATCAAGCTATAGATAAGTTTCTCTAAATGAATTGAATAATCGTTTTCGCGAATATTTGCAGCAAATATTCGTATTCGCTACATCACCAGCTCACGTAACTGTAACTTCTAGTAATCGTAGCTAAGTAATCTAAAGAAAAACATGGCCATACATTAACGTGCGTAAAAGGTGGCTCTCAATTCCATCTCTGTTTGTGACTGAATGACTCTATGTTGACTGCCTCATCTTGTGCGTCAGCAAAATACTATAATGAATTATAAAGCTATTCGTGAGATTTCTTATACATATACTTATTTTCAGGGACTTGAAAGAATATTTTCTTAAATGTACCTATTTCTTTTAATTTAAGAAATTTTTTGTAACAATTTTATTTTTCATCAAACTAGCAGAACGGATCAGTACTGATATCAAGGCCGCTACACCATCTCATTCAACGATATAACCACTTTTGACGATGGATACTAGTGACTAGGAATAGCAACTACGAGTATTTAAATGTATTATTTAAAGAATTTAGAATACGAAATTCCCATCTCTGATGATTAATTAATGCATTTGAGCCAAAGAATTCCTTTTAATATAAACCAAATATAAGTTCGACTAACTACTTAGAAACATTAATTATTATTAGTAGAGGGCAAACCAACCAGAAGGTTGCTAAAAATAAAGTGTGATATGACAATAAAATTTATAAAATATCCCTGATGGTGGGCAGCAAAGTTGACCGAAACATCGGCAAGGAAAAATAAATAAATTTATAAAGAAAAGTTAATAATTTTTAATTACGATACCAAATAATGAAATAACACACATTCATGATTGTGTTCGACACCGTACAAAATTTAGAATCACACATTGTATGTAAATGTGGTGAAATGCAAAATATGTGTTGGTTGGTTTCAGTTGTGTTTGTTTTTGTTTATTACGTGATTTTTATGCAGTGTGTGTATTTTCTGAACTCTGGTTTTTTGCAATGACTTCTAAATATTTTTAAGTCGTAAGTAATTGCCCCTATCGGAATCTCCATCTTGAAGTACTGACCATGGTATAATAATACAGGTAGTGTCGAAGCTACAGCAACACTGATTTTAGGTTCGAAGCTGTCAAAAAGAACAAAAGAAAAATGCCAAAATGGCTGCGTTTTCAGTTCTATAAGGAATTTTGTTTCTTTTCCTTTTCTTATTTGCATTTTAAACAAATGTGTGCTTTTCTATTAAAAAAAACGTTAACGCTTCGAAACTACCTGTTTTATTCTACCATGGTACCGACTTAAAAAGTTTTTGCTAGGTATCTATATATTGCATTAAATATCAATATCAAATATCAAAGGCAGATCAACATTGTAGTAGCGATAGCATAGCTGTTTAACCTGACTAGAGATCAATTGTGTAAAATTAAGTTTGCATTGATAATATACATACTTATAACAACATGGCTATTGTCAAACTGCCAAGTACCGCAGCTTCATATGATGTTTGACATTTGTTAGAGGTTCAACAGTGCTAACAGTGCGACCCGGTTTTGTACAAGTTTTGACAGTTAGTCAGGTGTTTTTACAACAAATTTTGTATTGTTGTAGAACCGCTACTACCTTGTAGATCTGCCTTGGTAAATACCTTACGACTTTGCCAACAGAGTTTCCTAGCACTCGTCAGCACTGCAAGAACTAGACTGAACCGCATTACAAAGATATTTGATGACCAAGGGAAGCCACATATTAAAACGATAGCAGCCATTGAAGCAAAATTAGTAGGATATATATTCTTTTTCGTATTTTTATATAAACGTCTATGGGATATTTCATTAAACTATCTTTATGTATTCGTCTATTAGCAACACATACAGTTCTTAAATATATGTAGCTGAAAAGGTACAGGTTTTTGCAATTACAGAAGCGGTATGACATGTAAATTGCAGCTTCAAAAAGTAACATTTCGAACATACATACATAAATAGTAAGTTGAATTATTATTCGATAGATTATTAGTCTATAGTATACATATTAAAGAAACATACATATGTATTAAATTATGAGCCGATTCGCAATAGACTTCTTCATTGTGACTTAGTAAAATGTTTTATTAAATATTATTTTTCCTTAAAAACTTGAACTAGGTGATATGAAAATCTCTTTTAGAGTATGTGTGTACATATGTACATATCCAAGGATTCCCCAGTTGAATAGTGAATTCATTGTCTTGAAGTAGTGGCTCATATTTTTTATATCAGTCTTCATTATGATCATATCCTCTAAAACAAAGTATGTGCTATTGTTACTTGCTTTTGTTGTTTTGTTTACTTGTATTTCTTCGTTTCATATTTTATTTTTATACAACATGGGGATCACCACCGTGATTCTTTGGCTAATTGACTAGTATTGGCGTATAATTGATACCTTGGCGGCGCCTGCCGAACGTCGTTATTTTATGACCGAATTTTATTCATTTCTTTCAACTTTGTTTACTGATTGTATTAAATTCTTGGGTAAAGTGTATGTATTGGCGTGAGTGTGAGAATGCAATAAAAACTTTTTACTTACTGCACTCATGGGCAGTGATGCCCAAAGTATTGAAAAATTGAATAAATTTTTTATTTTTAAGAAAATTTTGGGAATTTTTAAATCTTAATATTTTTCATTTAAATTAGAGCCTAAAAACATAAAACTCCACACGAGAGTGATAAAGTTTCAAATACTTGTTATTGTTCTAAATAAAAATTCTAGCTCTACATAATTTTGGTGCAGTATTACGGAAGATATTTTTTCATATAGGCAATTTAAATATTGTGCAGTCGTTGAGAGCTAAAATGGCGGCAAAATAACATATACATACATATTCACCCTTATTCCAGTTGGCCACATCGAAGACACGCTAACACAATACCAAAAAATTGGGGCTTGTCTACCCGTTGTCGAAAACAACTGATCACTATTGACAGGCTCATGTTATTTTCTAGACCTTATAGAAGCTGTAGTATAAATCAGAAATACACTTTCATTAGCACAAAATTATTCTCGAGAGCAAGTAGACAAGCTCCAATATTTTGGTATTGTGATGACGTGACGTCGATGTCGCCAATTGGAATAAAGGTGATTATAGTCATATTAAATTAATGTTTTTCCAATTTATCTTTTAGTAAATTTTGTACCTAACGATATAAAGGATAAGAACTTAAAACGTAAATAAAATACAGTAGTTTTCTGATTTGACGAACATTCGAATTAATGAACATCGCATTTAACAAGCACTCAAAATACAAGTACGTTATATTATGAACAAAAATTTTTTTTGTAAAACAAAACGATGAAAAAAACGAAAATGAGGAAGAGCTTGATGAAACTGAAATTCTAGAGACCGAAATAAATCACGAAGATGTCTTTAAGCACTTCGAAATTTATATTAAATGGGCTCAGTAAAACAATATTAGTAGCATAAATTTAATGTTTTAGAGATCTTTTAAAGAATATGTCATTGCATGCATGTTTTTATGTATGCATTCCAATAAGCAATTTATTAAATAAATTATTTTTCCTTTCCTTATACATATTTTTAAAGGTAAATAGAAAGATAAAATAGGCGACGCTATTAATTTTTAATTTAGTACTGGATATAACGAAAAATTCCCTTTAACGTACAGGTCTGACAACCATTAGGTTAGTTAAATCGGAAAACTACTGTAATCTACTTTTCCACACTAGATTAATTTTTAGAGTAAGGAATATTGTAGTAATTTTTTATTTTTTTTGTATGGATAGAGGGAATTGTTTGAGAGATGAAGGGATTTTTCAAATTTTCTGCTGGCATCACTGGTCATGGAAAATATTATGTTTGCTAGTTGGTACCTCTAACGGACGATAGTGTACTCTTTTTGGTTCAAATAAAACATTAAAACTACGAGTGCGTAACTTATTTAATATGATTTATAAACTTTTCCTCCTTTTTTCTCATTTTTATTGTAGTATATTCTGGAGGCAAATTACGGCGTCCGATAGCGATCTAAATTTCCACTGAATTTCTACTGAAATTTCGATCGAAATCGATTGCCGTAATTTGACCACAGAATGGGTTTTTGTACTTGTTTCGGAAGTCTTTTTCAATTTTTCGCTTGTTTATTTTAAGTTCTTTAAAAATCAGTATCTTTTTGGAGAACTTATTTTCATCTTTTTCTTTATTAGCAAAATAGTTTGCAGCTTACTCATGCAATACTATACACAAAAAGAAAATTATTTCGTATGGAAGAATAACTTACAAAAGGTTTTATAACCTTAAGATCAAGTTAGGCGTCAAAAAGTAATTATCTCGAGATATACGTGTTAAAGCATTCTATTCAAAAAACAAGTACTTGAAGTTTTAGAAGGTTTACATATTTAGTATCATTTGCTTTGTATCAAAAATAACACAGTATTGACTTAGTAAATTGACTTTTATGTAGAAAACATTATTTCTACACTTGTAAAGAACTTCTTTAAATATTCGAAAGATATTTGAGCTGTTCACTGCGCATCTCCATTAACTCCAGTTTGTGAGTTTTCAAGCCTTAAATATAAGTATAAATGATGGTTATAATCAGAGATTTTCACATTACTTGTTTTCCCGAAAGTTTTCAATCCCGAAATCTTGAGAAATAAGTGCGCGAATTCCCGGAAATCATTATATATATATTTTAAAACAAAAATCACTATATTTAAATCTGAAACTTAAAATGAGATCTTGCGAAATTAACAACGCTGAAAATCGGTGAATATGGTAGGAAAATAGCTAGTAAAAATTGATATTTATTTGCTTTTTTTAATTAGTTATCACAGTTTTTTCTATGTTTCAATAGAAACAGATTTTTTAATATTTTTAATATATCTCATAAATGGGATTTTTTAAATAACATCAATTCTTGAAGTTCATGCACCACCCAAGAACGAGAATAACACACATTAATCGATATATATACTATATACTACTAGCTACAGTCGGTGTGCTTTGCTACTCCCATCATAACAAAATATAATAAATATTTATAAGAAAAAGTATATCCATAAGTATATTTCTATATAATAACCTTAAATTACAAATACATTTATTAAATTATTAAATATTATATTTAAGCGCTTCGGCATAGACAATACATTTTCTTTTAATACTTTCAGCAAGAACATATACATTTTTTGGTTGACCACCTCCTGAACATGCAACATAAATCTGGCCATGCGAAATTATGCATGGGTGGATGTGATGGATGCAGTTTCAGTAACTTTACTTTGACATTCGCGCAACACATCCCTGGTGTTTCGTTTTTAAATTTAAGTGAACCACATATCTTGTCCTTTTTGCTTACTCGTATATTGATGCAGGGATGCGAACTATAATCATAATTAATATCCTAATGGAATGCAGCAAGATTCATATCAACATGTACAGTTTGTGTAGATGTTGTTATTCGTAAACGTTCCCTTTCAACTCTTTCTGTTTGTTACTACTGTGTTTCTGATAAGCATGACTGAGTCATACGTAAACATTTTGATCCATGCAATATGTTGTTTCTTGTGATTCTGACTCTCGTGAATGTGCAACTCGTAAACGGGCTTCTTCAGTGTTTATTTGTCGATCCTCGCTTGTTTGAGCACCCTGAACTCGCTTATTCTTACGTAATGCACTTGTTGATCTACATATTTATCAATAAAACGTTTACCGATTCACTTAAATTTTTTTATAGTCGTATTAAAACGCTTTATTTTTAAAATGAAAAAATAAGCACCTGCTCTTACCAAAATCTGTATAACTTTACTTACCTGGATTTAAATACATACGTGTATTTGTGATTCTAATTTTCTTTCTTTTTTGAAGTAATATATTTTAAACTATGTAACGTTTTTCGTTTACTGTCACTTCAATTTAAATTTAGATTGAGTAGTAAAAACCGTATCTAACTATAGAAATAAGTAGGACAACAAAATGCTGATCGGCCAGATTTTTACATTTCTTTTCAATTTAAATCTCTTTATATTTTGAGTTCAGTCAAATAGATTTAGGGAGGGCACCTATGCTTTAAAATCGGTTCGAAAGTACCACCATTCTAGTCATAGTTATTCAAACGGATTTCAATAAAATGGGTTGAAGAGTTTCAGGAGGGTAGAAACTGCCCCCTACCCCTCCTGGTAGTAGCTTTTAAAATATTCATAGTCTATATATCTATTTGAGAACGCAAACATATTCATGTTTTAAATTTCATTTAAATCGATTTTAAAGTCTCGGAGGGGTAGAAATTGGCATTCTAATCACTTAGTTTTAAAAATATACATAAAAAAGAAAGAGATTTGATAAAAACTATGAGGAAGGAGTAACTTAATTAAAAAAGTGGGCGTAAAAGTGTAAATGTTGTGAAAATTTCAGGAAGATTGGTCGATAGGTCTGGTCTACTATAAGGTACAAACAATTTTTTGTTCGCAGTGGGAATTCCCCAGATCACGGAAAATTCAAATTTATTTCATGATAAGTCCGAAAAAACTCTAGTTATAATAGAAATGTTTTTAATCATTATCAGAAAAATGTTGTTTTAATCCAGACTTACAAATAATTCTAAAGTGCTGCATTATCAAATCAGTGCTTGTAGCTCTGTTTTTAGTGCTTTTATTTATATTTTTTTGTGATTGTTTTTAATTTTCGGCAACTTCAACTATTGATTTGAAATCATATAAAGAAAACTACAAAGAAACAACACAAAACGTTAGCAAGTGTAATTTGAAAGCAGCATTTTTTCTACTATTTTATTTAAAAAATAATTAAAATCAATCTTGTTCTTATATGCAAGACTGGTTTTATATGCGAATGGTATGAAAAGTTAGTAAGAAGTGTCACTCAAATACATGCCAAATAATATGTGAACTTTTCTACTTGCTGTTTGAAGATTAATCTTTGTTTAATTACAAAATATATAAAAGAAACTTTTCTCATTACTGCCATTATAACCGATAATCTTCTAAGTTAAGATTCAGAAAATGTTAGATTACTTTTTCTCCTTTTGCTAAGCGCTGATAAGTTTTTTCGATTTCATAAACCTCTTATTTCGAAAAAACTGTTCCATTACAAATCCAATTAAATTTTTTATCAGCTTTACTTTATTGTGATCTCAGCTAATGCTCGATACGCAAAAATCTCCTTCATGTTACAATCTTCCAGTTACTGTCGCACTTTATGTAATATATGAATGTTTTCAATTGAAGCTCCTATAAGTTTCTTAAGATACCACATTTACAACCAGTATTTGTTACCGGACATAGGAACGTTGTCATGTTGAAAATAATACCCATTCCTAGTTAGATAAATACCAACTTCATAAACTGCTGTCACTGACATACAGCACCAAACCATAAGAAAACCAACGATATGTTCTACCGTTTGTGTTACACTTTCTATGTTTTAGTCTTCCTTTGGCTTGCGCCACACCACATATTGGTTATCACTAAAAATTACAGCTTTCAAAAACCACCGAAATTTAAGGTTTATTTTTCTTCACACGACCGTTATTATTATTGACTCATAGAACCAGTGTTGCCCCCAAAGAAATGTTAAATTACACATGCATAATGCCAAAATTACACATGAAATTATAAATTACTCATGCTTTCCTTTTTTGCAAAATAGCGTGCTTTGACTTGTTCAGATTAAATATTTGACCTTTTTGGTGATGAATATATTTTCAATATTTGGGCTTTCAAGGTCATTTAAGATAATATTCACCCTTATCGTGAATATTTTTTCCCTCGAAATATTTCCCTTTCCCCCTTATCATGAATAATATTATTCAGGGGGATTTTTCCACTTTTCCCTTGGTTTTGTTCACGTAATTTTGCTTGTGAAATGAATAAAAACATCATGTAATTTCACCATTTCTAATTGCATATTTAAGCTTACAAATATTTCTTTTTAGGACAACTTCAGTAAATACTGTTCATGATTCTTAACAATAATTCCCTAGAAAACCTTTTCGGACAGAATATGCATCTTTTTGGCATATAATCATTGGAATAGCATCATTCAACTGCAACATTTAATTTATAACCAAAAATTTATATATATTTCTGTATTATTAAACTTCTTCCCTTTTATACATTCACTGAGAACTGATAGCGAGAAAAAGTTCATGGGAGATTCACGATGGCAATTTTTCTTTCGAGGGAAATAAAAATTTCATGGGAACAAAAATTCCACTTGTTATTCACGATAGGGGTTATTATTTTTTACTTATTATTCCGTTGTTTTGTTGGTATTTTCCAACTTCTTCAGCGAATTTTTTTTTCATTTGTGTAGATAAATAATCTTCTTTCGACCAATTCTACATCGTTCTCCTGAAAAATATAAAAGTTTTGTAAAAAAGGACAATCACAAACAAAAACTTAATAAATTTAAAGCAAAAAAATGCAACACAGGTTCATAAATATTAAAATATCACAGCTAATCGTTATTTGTCGTCATTGGAGAATATCTCAAATAATAATTTTAAGAAAAACTATTAAAAACAAAAATAAAAAACTATACAAAAATTAAAAGAAAATAGAAAAACTATAATAAAATAGACTATTTACAAGCAAAAAACAACACTCTAATAATAGTTATTATATTACATGTAGTTCCTAATTGTTTATCTTAGCGAAATAAATGGCGCGAATATTTGGTATTCAATAAGAAATTTGGTTCTTGGTTCGTTACATCAAAATACGAACCAAAAGTGTCGTCGTGTGCAATGTAACGATGTCGATTGTTTATCGTTTTTTAAAGCACATCTCTAATAATTTAGACCGTTGGGGTGTTTTGTTTTCAGTTTTCATTGAAAAAATTTCTTGATAACTTAAAACAACTAAAATGCTTTTGTTTCTGTTTGTAATTATGATCTGAATTATGAGAAAAAAACGGTGCTACAAATAAGATTAATGAGGCAGAAATCAAACATATTTCAATTATCTGATTCTCACATTCAATAAATTTCACTCTTTAGGGTTCAGTTGATTCTGTAATTGAAGCAGGTTTGCCACAGGCTCTTCCAGGGGCTAAGTATTATTTGTTTATAAATTCCGCCTTCAGTACACGTGCACTCTGGATTGTTTGTGACTAATAAATTTTAAATCTAGCCACCCTTGAAGAAAAATTTTACCATTCAATTTTCTTAGCTTTTGCCAACCGTCACCTGTTCTTTTTGATGGGCCAAGAAATTCTTTCCCACTGCTCTTTAAAATCAAAAGGAAGACCTGCCTTTTTGAAAAGCTTTAGCAAGTGAAGGATTCTTGTCCATCTCCTCCACTAAGTTATTGCATTGGCCAGTGTTTGTAATTTTTTTTCTCTATATTTTTTAATTCAAGATTCTTATTGGAAAAACTTTAAAAGGAATAAAACTGTTTCGACACCAATAAAACTGACCACAAAATCAGAGTCAATTTATATCGATGCCGACGCACGATGGCTGAAAATCGTTTTTCATTGGCCAAAAGTCAAATTTTTTTTTGTCACCGATTTTTAAAATTTTTACGCCCTTTTGCAGCTAATATATCCAGATTAAGGTAGCCAAAAAATTAGGTTAAACTATTGATAATTGTGAGCGTGGCATGCTGTCAAACTCAACGGTTTTTTGTAATTTCAGAAAAAGGTGTTTTTCTGTTGTTTTTTATCAAAAATAAATGATTACTACTCGCAAGCTATCATCGATAATGGCCTGCGGTCTTTTTTATAATGTTGGTAGGATTATAGTCTTTAGTTTTTGTAAGTGGTCAGAGCTCTAGCGTTTAATATTAAGGGCGTTACGGAATATTTATGAAACTACTATATTTTTCTCAAATTTAAACTTTAGTGGAATAGAACTTCTAGGGAACAAAAGGGAACAAGAAATGTATACCACCCAGAGAAAGGTGAAAGTGTCCTCTTTACCGCTATATATACTTTTGCACCCGTGACGAGCCGTGTGTAGAACACTTTTTTCATTTTAATGAAATTACTCCAAAGTACTCGTATACAATGGTGTATATAATTTTCACTTTTTTGCCTAAAAGTTTACGTTTTTTTACTTTAGACTACGTAAAACTAAAAAAATTAAATATAATACCTGCGAAAGGGTTTAATGGCTTTGTTTTGATCAGCAAAAAATAAGTCATAAAATTATCACAAATTATCACAAAATTCTACAGTAAACATATGATCTGTTTCTAAATTTACCTGTTATCAAATGTTAGGGTCAACCAAAGTCATAAGCAATTTTATAACAATAATCGGGACATTAAACCACTAAAAATAAAAAAACAACCCAACAAGAACAACAAATATTGGCGAGATACTAATTAGTTTTACCTGATATTAAGGTCTGGACAACATGTGCAGTTTTGTGCAATTTAAGCACTACCTGCTATGAAATTAAAGATCAATGTGTGAATAACATGTATCTAAAAATGTATAAAACTTCGGATTCGATAAGGGATTACTCAGTAATAAGTTAATCCTCTAGGTGTACGGGTAAAACATAACGACGCAAATAAAAATATTCAGAAAAATATGAAGAGCTTCAGTTATAAAGAACTGGCGGAATAGTATTTTAGAAACAAAAACCAGGAAGATGTTCTTAGTTACGTTAAAATAAAATTAAACTTAAATTCGTGTAGCACCGAAATGGAAGAGGAATTATCTAATTTCGTCAAAGCACTAAAAAAACGCTACAAAGAAGTTCGCTACAGTAAACAAAACTTTTATATAAAAAGTGCAAACTGGTTAGAGGGCCAACTTACTGTCGCTGCAGAAACAGCAAAGCAAGATAAGGCTGGAAGACCACGCAAATCATTGGACAACTGCAGCGATAGATCTAAGAGGCGGAAACTTAAAGATATCAACGATGCAATTGGTTGTACAAATATAAAAGAATCTTTCCTACATCAATTACGATCACAGAACCAATTAACAAAAGTGGATATCATTGAAAAAGTTGTTAAAGCTAGTCCAGTGAGAACAAAACGGATTCTTAAAAATATACCAACTCTGAGTGATGCAATACAGTACACAAATGAGGAGGCATTAGCATTATTTCTGGATTTGAAATTAACAAAACAGCAATATATTAAGCTCAGACTGCGTGCGATAGAAAAAGGCTCAAATATGTATCCAGCATATCATCACATAACCGCTGCTAAAATGGACTGTTTGCCAACAAAGGACACTATTACAATCACACCAATTTCGGCAGAGGTACAACTACAATCTCTACTTGATCACACAGCAGAACGCTTGCTACAATCAATAACAGGAAATGAGTTAAAGAAATATGGAAACACAAAGTTAATTCTTTTTCGTAAATGGGGATGTGATAGTTCTTCGGGACAAAAACAATTCAAACAAGTTGTATTTGAAAATATTTCGGACTCGGATATGTTCATCGTATCATTTGTACCATTGCGATTGAAAAAGATTTTGGAAGATTCAGAGCCTTCGACTAGTATAACGCAAACAATGGATATTTGGAAAAATGAGACACCATCTTCTACGAAGTACTGCAGGCCAATCAAATTTGAATTCAAAAAAGAAACTCATGATGCCATTAACAAAGAAGTTAGTGATATCAAGACCCAAATTGCAACACTACAGCCATTACAATTACAGTTAGATGGGCAGCAAATTGAAGTAAGCTACCAATTAGTTCTGACAATGATAGATGGAAAAGTAGGTCAGGCTTTGACTAACACGAAGGCTGCATCCAGCTGCATTATATGCCAAGCAACATCAACCCAATTAAACCAAATACCGACAAAATCATTAGATAATACCGATGCATATGAATTTGGATTATCACCACTACATGCAAGAATACGACTTATGGAACACATACTAAAAATCAGCTATGATTTGGATTTCGGGTCTTCAGGATCAATAAGAAACAACGAAACCAACAAAGAGTTAAGAAGTTCAAAAAAGAAACATGTTCAAGATGAATATCGCAAATTTGGATTGATTATAGATTAGCCAAAACAAGGGTCAGGCAATACAAATGATGGCAATACCGCAAGAAGATTCTTTTCAGATCCAGAAACAGCATCTGAAATAACAGGAGTGGATTTAAACCTCATTTTCAGATTTAAAATAATCCTAGAAGTACTTGCATGCAATGAAGAAATTTACTCTAGAAAATTTGGAGATTATGCTAAGGAAACTGCAAAAATATATACAACCAACTAGCCATGGAGAAATATGTCTGCAACAGTTCACAAAATCGTTTATCATGGAGAAGATGTCATTAAATATCATTTAGTGCCACTTGGAGATCTTTCAGAGGAGGCTCAGGAAAAAAGGAACAAGTATTACAGATTTTACAGAGAGCACAATACTAGAAAAATTTCACGAAATTCATCAAATGAAGATCTATTTAATATATTATTGGGAACGTCAGATCCGTTTATATCCAGTATTCGAAATCAATGGAAAGTGGAACATCGGGATTTAGATGAAGAAGCCAAAAAACTACTAAAGAACAGAGATAGCACAGAACAAAATATGGAATATTTGCAATCAATATTTGAGTCAAATGAATCATAATTATAATTGCCTTTCATTGTTATTTAAGTACGAAAAACATATTATTAGTAAAAAATAATAATAAACAGAACCTACCATTGTTACAAATGCTATTAAAATTTATTGCAGTTTTTATTTTTAAAATGTTTTAAAATTATCAAATTTGACAGCAAAAAATAATAAATTTTTCTGTAGTAATAGCAATATTTTTAGATAATATTACTAAAGTTTTTTTTAAGTGTAACTATTCTTTGAGTGTAAACAAATTTGCAAATTTGTCAGCGACAAATTTTTAATTTTTCTGTAATAGCAAAATCTCCAGTTGATTTTACTATTTTTTCAGTGTAAAATTTTTTTAAGTGTAACATTAAAAAAATTCCATTATTACAAAAAATATTTATAATTATTATTAATTTCCAAATATTAAATTTTTTAATAAATAAAAAAAATAAACCCATATATCACTCTAAAAGTTAAAAAAATTTCAAAAGTTCAACTTTGACCTAGAATTCCTTAAAAAGTCCTCAATCAATTTTAATGTAATTTAAACTGAGTCAAGCTGAACTAAATATCTATCCAATAAAATAAAAATTACTTCAATATTTTGATCGGTTCAAAAGTTACAGAATTTTGACCAATGAAAAACTATTTTCAGCCACTGTGCGACGTGGTGCATGACACCGAGGCATGACACCGAGGCAGTGCTGGATTTACGCCTAGGCCCGTGAGGCCCGGGCCTAGGGTGGCATAATTTAAGGGGCGCCAAAATATAAAGGAAAAATTTAAAATAATGTAAGGGCAATTCAAATTCGAAAATTAATTTGGTCAAGTTTTGCTTTAAACGAATACGAATTTTCTATTAAATTATATATGTTAAGTAATTCAATTGTTGAATTTACTTTTCAATTAGTAAGTCGACTTAGATGGTTATCGATTCTGACAGATTTAATAAAAAATAATATAATATTCTCAAAAAGCCTGTGTACACAGAGATGTCAGCAGAAATTTAACGAAATACGTACATGTCTCGAAAAAATTCCCCTTCAAAAAAAAGTTCGCTACATTTTTCCATACTTTAAAAATTCATTGATTTTAACAACAATTAACATTTTATTTACATTTTTTAAATTTTTTACAATTATATCGTCAGGTAAAAAATTTAATTTTGAAACAAGTATGGGACTCCGGAAAGATAGAATATGTAGAAGAACGCATTTGAATAACTAAAATAGCTTAACATATAATTTCAAAACTTATGTATTAAACATAACAGAAATCAAATTTGTTTTTGTTTTTTCATACAACATCTATTCCCAGGGAAATTACACAGCAACAAAAAAGGAAAGTATTAAAAATTCCCTACATTTTCTAAAAATGAAAAATCTGTCCTCTTTTCTCTTCGCTTGCAATTTTCCAATAAATTCCCTACAGAAATAATTTTTTCCACTGCTTTCAAAATCGCTAGATTTGACGGGAAAATAGCAAATCCCCATCACTGCTCAAAAGGTTTTAAATAATATTTTTTTTGAGTATCCCTGCTACAAACTGTTCAGCAGAAGGATCTTTTTCCACCCTGAAAATGATAGACTTAATTAATACTCTTGCATTATCGCGCAATTTTAGCAAGAAATAAACTACGAGTATGAAGATTTAATTGATGTTTTTGCCCGAGCAAAATCCTACAAGGCTAAATTAATAAAATAAGCCCTGATTAAAAAAACTTAATTATTTATTTTTTTAAATAGTATTCATATTAAAAACTTATATCTAATGTTACTTTTATTTTTCACAAAAATTTTGTTTTTCTATTTTAACTGCATCCATATGTATTTTAATTTATTTTATTTAAAACCGCAAATTTTGAAAGAAAATTATAAAATTCCGAATACATTTTTTTAACACACCCCACCCCATTCACGTATAAAATTTTGTCAATATGCTGTTTGAAAATTATAAAAAAAATTTTATGAATACATAAAATAATTGATATATTTACGAAAAATAAGACTGATATGAATGTGCTTTGAATTGGCCAAAAGATAGGAATAATTATAAGCAAATTAAAAAAAAATATGTATAGTTTATTTCCGAAAACGTGCTCAAATTAAAAGATCGGTCCACTATCTATAATGTTGTTAAGAAAAAGGTAAAATAGCTCATATTTTATGAAAAATCCCCAGGATAACGTTATTCTTCCAGCAATAGGTATGCCATTCATTTTTATTTCAAACTTTAATCAAGAGGATTAAAATAATATATTAAATATATTTTTTTTTGCTCCACACTATCTATTATATTTAAAATTATAAAAATTTTTTGTTTTTTCTACAATCTTTGAGGTAATAACATTTTTATTCACAATTCATGTAGAAGACATTACATATAAAATTTAAACTTTTTAATTTGTATGTAAATTTCCATAGAAAAAATTCAAAAAATTGCAATATATAAATGCCGTATCAAAACCAACATATCATTAATTTTACCACGAGATTTGTTAGTATAATTTCGATAAGTTTTTTACAAGAGATAATTCACCATCAATAGTTTACAATTCATTGGTATACAAAGAGGACAGTATTGAAATATTCAATAATAATAATATAAAAAAGGATACAATTAAGAAAATTCATAACTATATTAGTTGTCATGTTTGAAAAAAAGTATTTCAGCCCAATTATAAATATTTACAAGAAATTTGTTTCATGAGGAAAGGGTTTTCTCGAGAAAAAATGTCCAATATTTCAAACTCCCTTCTGTTTCGTGGTGGAAATTTTTTTAATGAAAACCCAAACTTAAATATGTTTAGAATAACAACTTTGTAGCTTTTTACTTTTTTCTCCGTTTTACACGGTTTATGAAAACGGACTAAAAAGTAAAATGAGGGAATTTTTATTCATAATAGGAAAAATGGAAAACTTTGATGAGGAAATTCTGTTTATAATTGGGCTGTTTATATATTAACGATAACTTCCGTAAAGTAACTATAGCTTTAAACAGTATCTAAATTAATAAAAACGAATACATGATAATTTAAGTATTTAAGTTTATTTTGATAATCACTTACATATATATAATCTAAAAGGGCGGCATATTAAAGAGTGCTTAGGGAGGAAGCAGGCCCAAATCCGCCACTGCACCGAGGCATATTAACCAGGTAGCATCTTTACGGCAGCCCTAGTTAATACGCCTTGTATGACACAATAAAAACTTTCACAACATTCACGAACTGTTTGTTTACGTACAAAATCGGTTGGTTATTTTTGCATTTTAATATATGTTATAGAAATAAATGTTGAAAATGTTACTAGGTGATTTGTTGGAATTGGTTCTAATTATGCGCTTAATGAATGGAGCATTGGATATTTATGTGACATGTTTCGTATAACTATTAACATTTCATCTTAGCTGTCAAATCGAATTTGTAACGCAGCCCGAAGCATGGCCTTAATGAACATGTACATCTCATTACTTTCAATTCTGTATCCATGTTCTGTAACTGTGGCGAGAATTTCTAGCGTCGAAACAAAAATATTCCATCGTTTCTCATATCGAAAACTATCAAAAGAGCTTACGTCGTTACGTTAGAAATGTCATTATATACAAGTCCAAGCTGAAGTGAAATTTTAGACGTTGAGAACGCTAGTCACAAATATCGTTGACTGCGACCAAAATCTACTAACATTAAAAAATTTTAACGACGGCGGCGAAAATGCAAGGGTCGGCTGTACAAAATAATGTATGGTGCGACTTTAATGTTTGTTGTTTACAAAATATCTGCAAATAAATAAAAACTAAATTTTTAGTATACAAATATAAAAAATATTGGTACGCTTAAAAATAAAGTTAAGAAGTTGTTGTTTTTCCGTATTATTATTCATTACATTTTCCATTTTGAATATGTTTGGTATTTCTAAAATTTTATCTCACCGCGGTTTTGTTTGCGAGTATACATAGTACTTACTTATGTATGTATTTGACAGTTGAAAACGGCAAAAAATTATACAGGCACACTTTTTCTGTAAATTGGCGAATAATTTGTTTACGTGATAGCTATTATTCGCCAAGAAAATTACAGACACAGTTTAAAAAGAAAAACCCCTGTTTGTATCATTTTCTGACATTTTTATTTCATTTCACACATTTCAATCGAAAAGTTTCTCGACGCAGGAGTTACAGAACATGGGTACTGATCTCTTTTTCTTTTTCAACTTCACTCATTTGAACAAAAGATAATTACTCATATACATACTTATGTAAATATGTAGTAGGTGCTCTGCAAGAATAATAAAAAACAGATTACGCAAAGCGCACTTTTTTTGTAAACAAAAGTCAGCTGTTAATGTGTGCAAGAAAAATTATCTTGGGACGAATAACTCAATAGAAACCAATTGTTTAAGAGGCGTTTAAAAGTGAACAGAAATGAACAAAAAGTAAATAAAAATTAACAAAATAGAACATAATAATAAATAAAAATATTAAAGTTGAAAATGAAATGCTGTAGCTAATTATAATAATACCAATAATTCCAAGTCAAGTGAAATGAAATGTTATTATAAATTTAAAAGTACAATATTTTGAACATGTGCCAAGTAAATCTTTTCATTGTCCAAATACATAATTTTCAGCATTTGAAATAATTTATTTTTTGGAAACATAATCAAATTATAGTGTCATACTAGTAACACTGTCAGCAGTACTACTGACCAGCTATATTCCAGCCAATTTTTTCTACTGTTGACGTTTAAGACAGGCTTTTCATTGGGAATCCACAAGTAGAACTTATCGCTACTGACGAGTTAGTACTTTTAGGATCACATGGAGACATTTGAACCAAAGATTTACTAGTATATTTAGGTGACTATAGTCTACATAACTAGTCCTTCTCAGTCGATTCTCGAGGTTGTGTTTATTAAAGGGGTTGGGGCAACAAATTAAACACATATATTTTTTGTATAAATGAGATTTTTAGGAAAGAAAAGCTTAAATTGCAGAGTTTAAAGCAGAACCTTATATAACTATTAATTATTTAATATTTTAGAGCTCATAATAAAAAACAAGCTGTTGACACATTCGTTGATTGTGATATTTGGATCGCGATCCATTTTCTGCATTTCAAAACAATAGTTTCGACATTTTTGATGAAAGCAAAAATGTATATCCAACTACTTCACAAAATTTCAGTAATTTTGTATGTATAACAAATTTGTAAACAGATTTCAATTAAAAGTATTAATTTTTAGTTGTATGTAAATGTACATATATATATAAATTAAGAAATATATATAATAATTTTATTTAATGATTCGGATACTAGAAATATATGGATCTGAAGTACACAGCAATATAGTAAATTGGTCATTTTTCGTACTAATTTTAATTGTGCACACGATAATATCTATAATCTTTATTTTTCTTTTGTTGTGATTCTTCGGAAAGATCTTCACTTTCCATTATGTTGCGTAGAAAAATGTTTTCTATTTAGTACACAGGTGAATACTTATTCTGCTGCATAAAGTATCTTAATTATATTAAAAAATACGGTAATATGCCATAACTCAAGGACAAGATGTTTGATTTATTTAAATTAAATAGAAAAGATTTCTCGATTGCAATTACGTGAAAAGTATAGTTCTTTGATAAACCAATTTATAAACAATAAAAAATTCTTTCTAAAACGTTGCAAAAAAGCTGACGAAACGTTGAGAACAAAGATCATATAAATTGTTTTGTTTTGCTGTTCTTGTGTAAAAGAAAAACTGACCATAATTAGCGCAAATAACACAAACTAAAAAGAGTAAATATAAAAGAATTGGTAATAAAATGGCCTTCTAATTATTTTAACATAAAATTTTTCCTCGCCTTTTAAAAAGTTTTGGAGATATTTGAAAAGATTTGACAAAAAATTTTCTTATCTAAGCAACATTTTACAATTTTTGATTTAAAAAATTTTCAAAAATTAACAAAATAATAAACTGCGGTCTGAAATGGCGTACCTACACATGTTTCAAATATAAATAAATAAATAAATATTTATTTATTTATATAATAAATAAATAAAAAAAATAAATATTATTTATATTATAAATAAATAAATATTTATATTTTTCGGAGTTTGCATAATTCTTACTGTAGTCAACGTATCCATCCCTCAATTTCTATAAAATATTTATCACATTGGTACATTTAATAAATACAAATTCTGTTAAAATGCTTTAGTTTTTCTTTCAAAATAACACAAATCCCTCTGATTCTAGAACTGAAATTGCATTTCATCAATAGGTTCTATTAATTTAAACTATTTAAATTTATAATAATTTATTAAATAATTAAATTAAATTAAATTAAATTAAATCAAATTAAATTAAATTAAATTAAATCAAATCAAATTAAATTAAATTAAATTAAGTTAAATTAAATTAAATTAAATTAAATTAAATTAAATTAAATTAAATTAAATTAAATTAAATTAAATTAAATTAAATTAAATTAAATTAAATTAAATTAAATTAAATTAAAATTAAATTAAATAATTTAAAGCTGTTTTGACTGTTAAACAACGAGATTCACTGCGCCCCAATAATTTTTTGTATTCTATAATAGACGGCTTTTCCAAAATCAAAGTTTACTTGGCAAAAATTTTAATTCCGCTGGGAGAAACACTGAGGAACGAATATTTTCTTATTCTGTCTTTCTCCTAGCTGAATTAAACTTAGCAAAGTAAATTTTGACTGTGGAAAAGCCGTCTTAACATTTCTTAAGTTTACTATTTCCACTGAAAGTGGTGCAAAAACAATATTATCGATTGCTTCACATTTTGTTCCAGCACAGGAATATACATATGTCTATTTGGAAGTCCAATCGTTTGAATGAAGTTCTTTTTAAGAGCTAGTTGCATTTCATTTGATTTTAATTTGATTGCTCTGGATAATGCAGTAACTTTTTTATTGGGACTTCTTTCGATTACTGTCTTTTTGAGTTTGTTGGCATCAATTTGCTGTTGAAGATTGCTGCGGCCACAACTTGCTTTTGAAAACTAGTCGCGAGCAAATATCATTTCTCCTTCCCGTTTTTCTTGAGTACATTTCTAGGCCTCATTTGTAAGAATCATTTTATTATAATAAGTAATAGTTACATTAAACAATAAATTATGTCCTCCGCGTGAATATTTCAAAACGGACTAAAAAATAATTGTTTATTTTAAATATTGAATTTTTATTTGTGAATTATTAACAAGTATGTTATTCTTAAGAATAGTATGTTGATAATTTCATGCGAACTGTTGTCAAAAGTCCATATAAAAAAATTCATGTGAAATAAAAGCAAAAAAAAAAATTCTGCTGAAGTTGTACTCTCTTCATTTTGTGAAATCATTCGAAATGTTTCTGGCAGCATTTTTCCCCAACTACAAGATGTGTCTGACAACATATTTTCCAACTACGATATAATATCAGCATCACTTATATCGTACAGAATCGTTAACAACAGCTGGTCAGGTTTTACTTGGCATTATGGTTTTAGTTTTGTTTCAGACAAATAATTAAAAGTTTAAATACAATATAAAATTAAGGTAAGGGCTTTTTTCAGAGCTTCTCCGCAGCAGCTGCAATTTGCATTCATTGATACATTGCAGCAAAAGCTCCCATTTATATTTTCTTGCCCATTTGTTTTCACTATTTTTTATATAAACACTTTGTTTTTTATTTACATAAGAAAAACATTGTTATATACTTCAAGGCAATAAAACCGATACATTTTTTCTAAATCGTTGTATTGTCACCAGTGATTAATTGTCAAACTTTTCAAACGAAATAATCAATGTAGCTCAACATTTTTACCAAATTTGAACAGAGTACTAGGTTTTAGACGTTTTTTCTGAATCCCATCACACTGCATAAACATCAAATCATTAACAATAATCCAGTAAGAAAGGAATCAATACAGACATGAACATTGAACCGACAGGTTCGAATATCTCCTCAATGTTACCAGGTTATATTAGAATATCAAACACTTTGGATCTTCAGCTAAAGTTTTTAAGCAATTTAAGCAGATTTAAAAATTTTTTGAAGTTACAGGACTTGTGTTAAAAAAAATGTGAGCGTGCGTGGTAAAGGTTGCAAAAGTAAAGAGTGATTTTTTATCAACTTTCTTTTTGGCAACACTGTTTTTGGTAGCTCGGCTATTTTCATGTAACATGTTACTGTTAAACATGTTCAGTTTGGTCTATAATTTAGCCAGGAATCGACTTTCAACCGAACAACGCTTGCAGACTAATAATTTTATTATCAAAATGCATGCTCGGTTAAGAAAGTGCATCATGCACTTATTCCGTTTTACGATCTCACGAGCTTGGCCGACCTTCGAAATCTTGTGACTAAATTTCGTACCAAATTTACATTATTGGACATTAAACCACCATTATGTGCGGACAGAGCAGAATATCGCAGCAGTATCCGCCAGTGTTGTTGATGACCATGAATTATCGATTCAGGGCCGTTCGCAGCAATTGGGCCTCTGTTACTCCACTACGTAGAAAATTTTGGGGAAGGATTTAGGTGTAAAACCATTTAAGATACAGCTGATGCAAGAAATGAAGCCACACGATCTACCGCAACTGCTAACATTTATTGAATGGGCGCTGGCAAAGTTAGATGAATATAAATGAGGAAGCGATATTGCCGTATTTCGTTGGAAAAGCAACCGGAAGCATTGCAAGAACTGCCAATGCAACTCGAAAAATACACTATTTGGTATGGATTATGGGGCGGTGTAATCATTAGACCGTACTTTTTTAAAGACGACGAGGGCAGGAACATTACTGTGAATGGCGAGCGCTGCCGTGCGATGATTACACATTTTTTTCCCCAAAATGGAAGAGCTGAACTGGTCTGACATGTGGTTTTAACAAGATGGTGCTACATGCCACACAGCAAGCGAAACAATGTTCGGTGAACAATTTATTTCACGTTTGGGGCTGGTCAACAGGCCGCTTAGATAATGCGATTTAAGGCCTTTAGACTATTTTTTGTGGGGCTATGTTAAAGCTCATGTCTGTAGCGACAAGCTTGCAAAGGTTGACGTACTGAAGAGAGTATGCGGAAATTGGACACAGCGTATGAACCATTTGAGGCGTAGCTGCGGTCAACATTTACATGAAATCATCTCTAAACATTGAATTTTATAGATCGTTCTATCGACTCAAATAAAGATTGCATTCAATTCTCCAAATTTAATTCGTTTTTTTTATCAAATCCGAAAGCTCTTAAAAAATCACGAATTTGTTCTATAATATATATATATATATATATATTTCAGACTCAAGGCCATTTTCATATTGGGAGATCGAAAAGAAATTATCGAATACCAGCTTAATTTAAAATTAGCAAGAACTTCAATTGTATTTAACGTCGAGCAAGATTTTGTAAATGCGTCATTTCTTCATTGTTTTTAACACTTGTAAGTAATAGTGTCAGTCAAAGTACTTGAAAAATGTACACATACAAGTACATACATATGTACATATTTTGATAGCCATTTCATTGGTACGATTTATTCTGTTACTTCGTTTCTTCTATATTATTTTAAATAATAACTGTTGCTTATACGCTTTGTTGTAGCTGTCAATCATTTCTATCGTCTTTATTAATATTTCTTGTATAATTGATAATTTATATTGGTGTTTAATTAAAGAAAATAGAAGCACTCCGGTTTTGAGGCGATAAATATAAACCCAATTAAAGAAAGTCAATCATATCAGAGATCTTGATAAGCCTGAGTTTTATATTTATTTAATAGAATAGTATGTCAGATATATATAAATGTACAGTACCACACAAAAAATAAGCTTACATTTGTCCGAGACATCAGCTGCGGCGGCCTCGAAAAGGCTGAGTTTCTATTTTCTACTAAACCCATAAAATCATCTGGAAACATTAAAAAATTAATCCAATGTACAAACGTAAGTACACTGAAAACAAAATTACATTGATTTAAATCCAATGGGGTAAGCTTTAAAGTTATAACTGGACAAATGTTGAGTCCACAGGTCACTTTTGGGGGGACGTGTGACAATTTAAGAATGCGCTCCAAAAAAATCCATTTCTTAATTTGTCTAATCTATTATTTAGCTTTCTAGTACTACATTTTAGTAACGCTGATCTTGAAAGACTTTTTAGTATGATGAAAATGATGATACCTGTTAAATGAATTAATAATAGATATGCATAAACGTATATAATATGGAAAATATATATGTATATACAGTGCGAGTTCTATTTGTTCAATCACCGATTATTGCAACACCCCAATTAGGGCAACAGGTAATTTTTTCACATTAAAGTCTTTATAATTGGGACTTTTAAGAAAAACGGTTTCTAAAGTGCAAAATTTTTGATTAACTGAATTTTAGGTATTTTTTTCTCAGCAGTTTTTATTTCCTTATATTTTTTCTTTATTTGAATTGTGTTTTTCCTTAACATATTTTTTGTTAAGAAGAAATAAAACGTTGAATTCTGAATAAAATTATTTTAATGATGCAATTTTTGTGGGCGATATTTTTTCTCCAGCTCCTGGCAACACTGGTGACATCTTTAAAGCAAAGCCTTGACATCACAAAACAAAGAACAGCAAATCAGGCCATTTACAAATATGAATTCTTTCCTGCATGGCTGAATAAGATGCATGGAATGTCTTTTCCTTATTTGTATGTGTCCAGTATGATCAATTATTACTTTTATATGTGATTTCATTAATTATAATCTTTTTATAGATATCAAAACATAGAGAAACCAAGAAAAGATTTGCCGCGCATAAAGTCAGTATTCAAGCGGAATTCAAAGAAGAATGTTGTCTGCTGATTGACAAAGTCATACAAGACGCGAGTACTTCATCATTTTTTTATGTCGGTGTGTCATTCCATTGATGACACAATTGCCACCATCATTACCACTGATGACAACATAATCATCTGATGTAAAGTCTGACAAATATCATGAGTTCAAAATTGTATGGACTAGGTTTTCTTTCAGTGCATTTAAAAATATTAAGTTCACTTTGGCCCTAACTAAGTTACATGGTAGAATGTGGATCTCCTAATGGTGTTAAAAAGTCGTCTACACTCTTATTAATGCAAAAATTCCTGTTCAAGGGTCTGACGGAATGTTTTGGACGTAGAAGGGAATGGATCCGTGTGGCTAATAATTTTATATATAACCTTTTTGGAATATCTTAATACAATTATTTTCTTAGTACAAGAAAGTTTATAAATTTATGTGGGACACTTTGACCTACTGATATACTATTTGAATGTGGTGATAGTTTTAACTCAAATAATGTTAAGGTATTTGTGGGACACGTTCGAAAAATTTTCGTATCAATTTTATTTTTCAAAAGTTTATAACACAAATTAAACAATTAAAAAAACTTGATTAAAAAAGATGATTGTAGCATACGGTAATTGATTTATGACACCAATTCCATATTAAATGAAATGATTTTAACTATTTAATTTCCTAAATAAATTTATTACGTTCTCATGTTTGAACTTTGAAAACTCCCAAAATGTTTAATATAAATAGTTACCGAAACTACCATCATTTGAAAAAATACGGTAAAGTAGAAAAAATATTAGAGAAAGCTGATATCTAAAATTCATAAATAATCAAGAAACATAATATAAATGACGTATTAAATTTAACTATTGTAAATCAAAAGATAGTAAACTGTGAATAATTAACGAACTTAGTAATGAATTTCTTATACTTATATTGTTTGAGTATCTTGAAAAACAACAAAAAAAATCCGAACTAAATTTTTTTGCCAACTCAACACAAGATATTGCTCACGTAAAAAAACGTAACTACCAATTTTTAAAAGTTCTAAGAATAAAAAAGTTAATATTTACTTAATATTTTATTATTAGAGAGGAACTTATCTTCAAAATGACTTACCAAACAATATATCAGTATATCTTGATATATCATGCAGAAAAAACTGTTATGAGATATTATGTATATATAAGATTAATGAAACCAACAAATCCAATTCAAACGCAAGGCTTTGACTACAAAATTATATAAAAATATTACCTCTTCAATGTTAAGGAGCAAATTTTTTTATATGCTGTGAATTTAAGATCCGTTTAGGTAACGTTGACAGTCAGAACAGAACCTCATGGGAGTCACACAGCCCTTTTGGTCCATTGTGATATTGAGCCAATCAAGGCTCATCCTTGAAGCTCACGGTAATCATTCGTTCTATTGCTAAGTCGAGGCAGTGCTCTAAACTTTCTTTCGTTATGATCAACTTTGTTTGGGTCTGGAAAAGAGAAATCATAGCCAACACATTTTCATTCTGGTATAACTCGAAGGGTTGTACCACGCCTGGCAAGTTCATGTTCACAAATCGTTCTCTTGATCAGCCGTCTGGTTGAATGATGATCGGCGGCCTCTTCACACCTCTTCTTCTACTGGGAGAACCATTAGGGCGTGAATTATACAATAGGATCCGGGTCGTATAAATGCATGAATTGGAGGAGGTGAGTTGTGGTTAATCATTCAGTTTCAAGCTTCAGGACGCAGTACTTCACCGAGCAACGTACATAGATTGCCATCATATTCATAACTAAACATCCCATTACTGATACATAAACGATGCGCATATGTAAACTTTGCCACCATCTGTACAATTTTTTAGTTTCTTAATATACGTTAACATAATTAAAGTTGTCAACAAACCTATTATTTTAAAATCCAATAATCTCATATAAAAAGCGTTTGTTTTCGGAAACTTAAAACTGTATTTTTAAGTGATTACTTGAAAAATTAAGAAAATGTATTGAAAATTAATCGGATATATAAGGACAATAAGGCTGCTAAAACAAAATAGTGTTATCATTCATAACTTTGGAGCCGAGGGAGACCACCAAACAATTATTACGTATATTTATTCTAATTAAGAAGGGCTACATATTTTAAAAAACATTTATTTCCAAAAATATTATAGGTTTATAATTTATATTATATGTTTATTGCTTTGTAAATTCCAGCTTGCATCTACATAAATCAAAATTTGTAGTAGATATTATATTTTGATATTATAATTTGATTCATAAATTGCAAAAATATTCAATATAAAAATTCAAATAAAACTAGTCTGCATATAGTTCCTACATTATTTATTTAAAGGCAATTAAAATAATTATTATACACAAATGCCACTAACTGACCAAATACTGAAAAAATAAAACTGAAACATTTTAGGAATTTTTTGTTGCATTTTTATCGCTTAATTTTTTAACAGTGCTAAATTTGTATTTACAAATCTTATAAACTAAATAAGATACATTATTATTAGTAAAGCTTACCGCTTCAGTACGTTAATAATTTTTTCTTGAAAGCAGAAGTACACATATTCCGCAATATGGATCATTATTCTGTTGAAAGATCCTGCCGGCCCGCATTTTATCTTCTGCAAAATGTTGCATGACATTTTCTAAACTATTTTCATAGATGCAGCGGTTTGTGGTTTCATTGATTTCATAGAGAGGACCGATTTCCACTGCCATGCTCTCTGAGGTCGTCGAACATTTTTATTTTTAAGTCGGGCCGTTTAAAGTTGAATTCGGATTCATCAGAAAACAATATTTCTTAACACTCCTTCAAAGTTAATGATCCTTTGCAAGCTCTTTTGCTCAAGTCCTGCCTTTACGTTCCTGTTCCTCACTGTTTTTCCTGTGATATTTAATTCTTAGCCTCTTAAAATGTTTCGTCATGATATAAATGAATCATAAACAGTTTCAACTGAACAATTTGAAACATAGTTTTTTAAAAGGTGACAAATAAAGGATTTGTGTGAGCTGAATCTTTCTGAAATACTATTTTGGGCCCAATCCGTTCTTATATTGTTTTATTATTTCATTCTTACCCCATGAATTATATTTATTGCTCGCCATTTTAAAATTTCTTTTGCACATCTTCTTTATCATAAAATTCGCTAACGTCCAAAAAAATAAAATTTTTATAAATTTTAGACTCTGCAATTCAACGTTTCCGAAGAGTAGCTTTAATTCTTTTTCAGCTAAAAAACAGTAAAATTTTTAGAGTAGTATGAAAATCTTCGTTTATTTTTTTCCAAGATAAACACAGTCTATTAGGGTCTAACTCTTCTTGTGTTTTTTTATGCATAGCATTTCAAACGTAATTAATAGCGTGATAGTTGTTTCCTTTTCTGCAAACTTTATTTTCGTTATATTTATTAAAAAAAAAACTTAACAAATTTGTCAAAAAATGCAACGAATGGGTCGCTCGTATGAAAAATTTAATAATAAGTGTTTATTTAATCTAATAAATAAAATAGATGTTTTGATTGCATTTTATTTTCCTTTAACCGAAGTGATGATTTTCTTAAAAAAAACAACACAAATTAAAATGACTTTTTCTACAAAAGATATGTAATAACTAACATAAGGAATTTTAGAGTAACTGTAGAAAATAAAGCTCAAAGTAACAGATTAATAGGATGCATAAATAAGCCAGGACACGATCCTGAATATCATCGAGTTGCACTTTTTCTCGATAATGTATGTATTTACAAGTTATACATTAGAAGGTACATCACTACAAAAATCATGTTATAATGAAACTTACAAACCAGCTGTTTGGTATGCGATAAATTATGCTGGGGTACTAGGTCAAGCATTACTTTAAATTTTAAAGTTTAATTTAATGTTCTGATCGAACAACACAAGTATCTAACAGGTAGTTTTAAATTATAAGTATTTTAATGTAATTGTTTTTCTTCAAACAAAAGTTTTTTTATCGGATCTATAAAGTTGATTATGTTGTTAATTATGGTGACAATTTCTGTTTCCATTTTGACTTGATTTCATAATAAAATCACATAATTACAAGACTCAGTAATCACAGAATGTATGTATGTATCTTGTTATAACAAATAAAAATTTAAGAAATACAAAATGAAATACATTCTTATATTAAAAAATAATGCATGAAGAACTACAAATACATCACAAATTTAATCAATTTCAATAATACTTCAAACAAACAAACAAATATTTTAAAATTTCAGTTTTGAATTTATGAACGCCGTTAGAAAGATAACATGTAAGATACAAACATAATATTAAAAACACGAGTTTCTTTTATTACATTCTTTAATTAATTTTTCATTGCTTGCGCTACCTTTTGATGATTAAACAAAAACATGTCCCTACTCTTTTCTCCAAGCAAATAATTAGTTGCCAGAAAATTCAATACCAAATGTGTCTATTATATAAAGTATTCATTGTGTTTTTGTACCCTTCACCAATGTTGGAAAGGGGTTACATACGCGGGAGCGTGTCATTTAATTGGAATGAATTGTTATATGTTGAACACTTTAAACACAGTATAGAGCTAAATAATTCTGTTTTAAATTGACAAGATTGTGTCGGCCAATTAAAAGGTTCTCGGTAGTTTTGGTAGTATGTAATTAACAAATTGTTTATATATGTATGTAATTAATGCATGTTTTGATTTTGTGGCAGACCTAGATTGCACCATTTTTCATATAATATAATGAAATTTTGCTGTGATTTGATTTATTAAAAACTACTTCCTGGAAAATTTGCCGATCTCGGCTTATTTAGTAGTTCCCATGCAAATTTCACCGCGTAAATGTTTCTATTACATTTTCAGAAATGTGGAAAAAGACAAATAAATAATAATAAATACGAAATACGAAATAATAAATACGAAAAAAAAATCGCTCAAGATTTAAAAAATTTTTAAATATCCCATAAAAAAGAAATCTGTTTGCACGTAAATAATAATATAATAATAATAAATAATTAACGAAAATTTCGATAAAAATTCCTTTAGGAATACGGCTTTATCACTATTCGCTTTAAAGAAAGTCGTACGCAGAATAAGTTGGGGTAGTTTTAAGTTTACGTGCATGTGCTCCATAGCGTGAAGGAAGAATCTAATGTGGATTTCCGAAAATTACCACGGATTTCTAATTTAAAATAAAGTATCGCAAAAATTTTATTTATAGTGCAAATGGTAAAATTTCTTACATTAGTACAGATTCTGAAAAATTATACAAAAACACGATTATATGTGTGGGTTACCTCTTTTAATTTCAGAGATATTCGCATTGTTATTTTGATTTTTTGAATTTCCGGGCGCTTATAATTATTTTTTTTACCTTAATGTCGAATATATTTTTTTTAACATCTGATTGATTTACTACAAAATTTGAAATCAGGATGCAGCAAGTTACATGAACAACTTGGAACATGTAGAAAACTCTTAATTTCGTACGTTTTCGTAATTTTATCCGGGATATAGAATCATTTTTACAATTTCTAAAAGCTAACTCATTTATAAAAAGTGAAAATGAAAAATCGGGCCGAACGAGGTAGCGGTTCTCTTTCCAGCCCTATCTAAGCTTTGCCGAAGTCGAAACAATATTTAAGATTTCTTTCTAAATTTCCAAGAGTGCAAAGCATCGACTACAACAAAAGCATATTTCTGGAATAGCCATAAGTATTACCTTATTTTAAAAACGTTCATTAATATCACACTGAAAACAATGGCAGAGTGGAATTTCGGGATTTTATCTATATCGGATACGAGAAATTGTTTCAATGCTTTACGAGAGAGAAGTGGGTCCGGAAACGCCATAAACGCCATTAATTACTACGTGAGCAGCCCCTAAGTGATGTATAATATGAATCGGTGAATCTAAGTGAAATAGTTGCTGTTGGTTGCGATGGAACAGTAGTAAGCACAGGTTTTAAAGCTGGTAGTATTCGTTTGATCGAAAGAGAACTTAATAACCCATTGCAGTGGTTTATCTGCCAGGTACATTCGAATGAATTGTCACTGCGACATCTGTTGTTACATCTGGACGGAAAAACTACAGGGCCTTATTGTTTTTCAGGTGCCATTGGATCTCAAATACAAAAATGTGAATTCACCGTCATTCCTACAATATTGCCTGAAATTGAAAGGAGTGATTTGAATAGCGACCAAAAGTATATTTACGATATTATGGCCGCTATTAGTACTGGCACTTTTTCTTCAGATTTAGCTATCCTAACTAAATATTGAACCTGGATCTCTAGACCATTCTAAATGGCTTACAACAGCAAATCGAATTCTAAGATTATATGCTACTAAACCGGACCCCGAAGAAAAATTGGTGATATTAGCCACATACGTGATGTGAGTTTATGGTCCGATGTGGTTTACAATAAAATGTAATCCCTCGTGTTTAAACGGAGCTAAGCACTTGTGGCAAACAATTAATCTGAGTCGGTATTGAACGCCGATTTGAAGAAGGTCATTGACAAGGTAACTCAACGGAATGGACATTTCGGTCACCCAGAAAGTCTTCTTATTGCTATGCTTGGAGAGGACAGAGAAATCATTCGAGATCTGGCATATCGACGATTTTTAAAAGCAAGAACTGCGAAAACTCCAGGACTTCGAACGTTTAAAGTGCCTTCATTTAATTTCGATGCAGAAGATTATAACAACATTATGACGTGGCGAGACTGTGAGATAACTGAGCCACCTCTGACTTTAGATATATCTGATGAAGACTTGAAAGCCATTGTTAAAAGCGGTCTTGGCACATGTCAAAAAATTAAAGGTTTTCCCTGCCACACCCAAGCCATAGAGCGCTGTATCAAAGTAGTGACAGAAGCTTCTAATGCAGTTTGTGAAAAAAATAAACGAGACGATTTCATTAGGGCGAGACTACTTTCGCGCCAACATATGCCTACTTTTGATACAAAAAACAATTTCATGTTCAATTAATATATTTCTGAATAATTATCTAGGTTAAATTAATTACTTTTATCTTGTTTCTTTAAATCTATATGAAAAAATTTTGATAAATAAAAAAAAGTAAACAAAAAACACCGTTTTAGTTATTAGATTCCTAAGTTATTGTTATGTATTTCACTTTATATTCATCATAAACTATAGTTTATAACGTATCTGATAGTTTGAGGACAATATGAAAAATAGGTAATTTTTCCTAATTTTCAACTGTGTTGGAGAACCTCAAAACATCAGGACAAATAAGTAATTTTTTGTGCGTTTAATTTACTCACTGAAAGGCAACTTTTTATCGCTATTGTGTGAAAAAAAAATTTTTTCATACATAATCAAGTATAACAACTACTCTTTAAGAGGACGTGCATAAAGTGCATCGAAACCCGTCGGTTTAATTGAAACATATAAGTTTGCTATGTACATTACCACATTACAGAAAAAATAAATAAGTTTGATTAAAAATAACTCAAGCGTTAACACTGATCACTTGATTGAAACTAAGAAAAATTATCAGTTAGAACACAGTGAATTTATAATGGATATGCGGAAGCAAAATTTGAAATTATTGGTTCCGTTGTAGCGGTATAATCTCAACCATGGCGTTACTGCCATATTATTATTTAAAATTACGTTAAAATTTTATAAGAAAGTCTCACAGAAAGAAGGAAACTTTTTTAAAAATATACAATTTCGTTGAAAGAAATCTGGTTTAAATTAATAAATAAACAAACATTGCAAATAGCAGCAATGGTTGATTTAATGAAAACAATCCAGGATATTTTGTGTGGTTTTAGCCAACGCGCCCCAGCAGAAGTGAAAAATTCTAGATAGATTTGGCATTGACAGTAAATTGTTCCAAACCGATCTTAAAAGATGGTCTTTTCTGGATCATAATGTAGTCCCCGTTCATTGTTCAAGCACCTAAAAACAGATTTAAGCATTCCAATGTTTCTTTTTACTATAACTCTTCCTTTAGAATGTGCAGTATTAAACCTAATTTTCCTACGATAAGTAGCCGGCTCTCTGAAGGGTACTACTAGCCACGAAAAGTTTTTAAAATATGGGAATCGTGACAACTCTCAGGATATGGTGGTGGGACATATCTTATTTTCTGGCTATGATCAAATATACAGGTATTCAGAAAAATTTTATACAGAAATACTTAAAGGTTTACTTACAATCATAAAACTTTTACTATAGTATCCTTTAATTTTCAAAAATATATGCTTATCGCTATTTGGAGCAAAAATTTTAACGTATTAACACATTTGGAATACTAGATTTTTTTATAGAAAGCCAAATCTGCCTTCTGCAAAAAACATCAAACAAGCCGAAAGTGTATTTATTGCAGAAAGTGCTCATTGACGACCACTTCTTGAGCTTGTAGAATTATATGATATCTTATCTAAGTGATTTTTTTAAAGTAGTAAAATTAAGCATAAATATTTCACGTCTTAAACAAATGTATATATTATAGGGTGGGCCATTGATGTATGAGAAGAAATAAAAGTTCTCAAATCATATTCTAATAGCAATGTTTTTTTTGTCTTACGTTAAAACAAAGAAAAATTGCTGTAAGAAAGTTTAATAAAGACATATCTTGAGCCCGCGCCTGAGCTCTTAAGAATTAAATATTTTTTAAAAAGAACAACATTTTTTAAATTTTAATATTTTATTCACTATCAATTATTATTAGTTAAAACTAAAAACATTTTTAATTAAACTAAAAAAAATAATACATTGATTCTTATACAACATAAAATAATAAAATCACCAAATTATATTAGTTATTTTTTGGTCACAAAATCTTGTTTACTTCAAATCTGGGCGTCTCTCGTCTTGATTCAAGTTTCGTCTATGAGTATGACATGGTAGCTGAGCGAAAATTAGATTGTCACTTTCTTGACACTCAACTACCGCATTTATTTCTTCAGTAGTTATGTTCCGAAGAATTGGTGGATCAAAAACCTTTTGATTCCAATTTATAACTTCAAAGTAGTAGCTACTTGCATCGAAATTGATAGACAGAAGCAAGTTTTATGGGTGAGCAAAATAAGAGTTACATTGAATTACGCGATCTATTAATAGCTTCAACTCTGCTCGAAGGTATCATGAGTTTGTTACCAATTTCCAAAAATTTTTAGATCCATGCTTGCAAGTTGGATTTGTTTTTATTTCAAACCATACTGGAGCACAAACTTTTACACAATACTCTGCTAATACTATGTCGGATTTGATGTAGGAATATATAAACGTAAGCCAAGAATATTTTTCTGGAGACCTGTTAGCTAAGCCATCGTGGCAGTGTCCACTTATGACAGATATAGTTATTTCATAAAAATACTTTTGATCTGTAATTAAGCCCTCAAATTGTATTTCTGGAAGCTGGCCTTCAATTGAGGTAGTTGGTGCTTCATTATGGGTAGTTTCTCGAAAACTTAAAAGTCGTAAGGATGCAGTAATATGCTTTTCTGCAATTCAATACTATGTTGTTATGTAAAAATTAACAAAATTTAAGAAAATCAAAGATCAAAGCGCGGGCTCTTAAAATAAAAATAAATTAATAATATTTTAAAAGGATGCAATGCAGATAAAAATACAACATATTTATGATATTAGAAGTCGACACGAGAAAAAAATTGTTTGACCCACACTAACATGCATATTTAAATTTCTGTATTCCAACTTAATCTCTATTATTCACCTGTAACACATCTTCAGATTTTTAGCGCAAAACTGTTCTTTCTACCTAAGCAATTATCGTCACTACTACTGAATCAATATCTATATTATACATATAATATATTTAACGTTTAATTTTAACATAGTTTTTCAAAAGTTATTTTTTACAAACCGCTGACACAATATTAACTCAGATTTAGTTAAAACATGGTTGTTAAATCGATTTTGCGGAAAGCTTATAGCGCAGGAATAAATAATTGTTGTTGTTTTCATTCTTCGTGTCGTCACTAAATTTAACAACATTTGACTGAATGCATATAATAATGAATGTATGATTATACATCGTTTTTAAATGATTCATGAAGAACAGTAATACGAAATCTTATGTTTAGAAATGAAAAATCAAAATTTTTCATCAGCTTACAATCAATATCAAATAACAAAAATATATTTTAATCCGTAAGCAAATACCATACATTTAAAAACCCAATTGGATTTGAATTTTTAATTCATTTGAACAAAATTTATGTTAATCGCATGAACATATTTAAGATTAATTATCTGAAATAGATTATAGACGGCAGTAAGTTTTGTTTTGTGGCATTTTTCCAAATTTTAGCTTACATAAGTATTTTATTTTCAAAACCTTTTTTTAGGGTTGAGCTTTTTGAAATTAAATTGGGCGAATATCTGGAATAATAAATTTACTTAATAAGTATTTTATTTATTGTAGCCAACAGAAAATCAAATTTAAAATGTGAAAATTTAAAGTATTTTACACGAATGTATAAATTCTGTGGGTGTATCTTTAGATCTTTACAAATATACATATTTAATTGATTAAAATAATCGTACTCCAGTCTGATTTTAATAAAACGTAAATAAAAGTTATAGCGGCTGATCAAGGACTTTAAATAATTGTATGTTTTAACCGGATATTGGTGTCAATGTCGGGCACATTCGGTGTTACTGATTTTCAAAGCGAAGAATGAATTTAATTATGGCATTTTCCATAATTCCTGTTTTTTCATACATAGAAAAACTTGTTAAAATTTTCTGTGATGACGAGTTTTGCGTACTGCTCTACAGTATGTTAATTTGAATATTTGAATACGAAATGTTGATTCAGTAAACAAAGATTTTTACATTTTCTGTGATGTCGAGTTTTTATATTCGATATGTTTGTATGTTTCCTAATCATAAGCTAGCGGATTATTTTTGCAATATTTGGGCTCTGTTAACAGTTAAATTGATTTAGTAAAATATCTGAAAAAAAAATTACCAAATAAAAAATAACTCTGCAAAAATTTTAGTAGATAGTTTTTTAATTTTTTTTGTCAAAACTTCAACCCAATATCCAAATCTAGAGTTATAGACAAAAAGGCGATTTGTAAGCCTTAAGGTAGAATAAACATTTTTGAATTAATACAGTTTATCATCGATTTTTACCATTAAATTGATTTTTATAGAGGTAGAGTGATATATTCTCAAAATAAAGTAGAGCTGCAGAAATGGTAAGAATCGTTCATGTACTAATTAACTTGCCGTTGTTTTCAAAATTGGCATTAAGCTATAAACACATTCAGGACAGCAGGCTACACGGCTGCATGACTACAAATGTCGTCCTGTAACCAGCTACTTAATTATTTTGAAAACGACAGCTACATAGTAAGCAGCTGTTTCATTTATATTTCAGTGGTGCCACTTTAGATTTTTGCTTTTTTAAAGTAACGTTTTTTCAAAAAATACAATTCAATGAAGCAACAAAATGGAGGTAAATACTTGTGGGATATGATTGACATGTGTACATTCACATTCCTTACATTTTTATGTGTTTTTAGATGATTTTTTTAGGAAAAATTTTCAACTTTTTGCGGAATTTTTCCTTTTTTTGCAACGTAGGTGTCTTTTTATATTTTTTATTGTTTCATCGACTTTGAAATGATATTAAACACTTTAATTTTCCTAATGATTGAAAGTTAGTGCGAATTTTCGCCATTTTTGTAGTTTTTTGCGAGTTTTCCACGTTCCTTTCATTTGCACCTCTTTTTAAAACATTTTACGGTTTTTTCTAAATTTTGCAACTTTAATTTGACTACACGAATACACGTAATAATTTTTATATACACACATGTATTCTATTTTTGATAGGTTGTAGTCGGACTCCTGCAAAGCAAATTTACTATTTAAAAAATTTAGCCGGCATCAACAAGCAAAGTTATATCTACAGCATAATCACAAGCTGAATGACATCTGATAGTATATTCGTGATTGTTGTTATAATTTTCATCATTAAAAAAGCAATATACGTGAATATTTCAACGAAAAAGATAAGAAAAGAGCGGACGAAATGAATGAACTTATCAAACTATCTCAAGTTTCAGAAGGATAATTATCGTTAGGTAAATGCTCCTTTCATTGAGAAATGGTTTAGTGGTGCAAAATTAAAAAAAATAATAAGAACTGCGAAAACATATATAATTCCACGATTATTAATCACATATTACCAAAATGAATAGTAGTGCTGGCTACTAGTTTTCATTACTCAATAATATTTAATACTTTTTCATTACTTTTTCATACTACCCGATACTTTTAACGGATTGTTTAAATTTATAACGCATAGTTTTTATCTGCAAATTAACGTAGTTTCTTCAAAAATTATATATAGATCTTCATCTATTATTGGTTTTGTATGTCTTTTATTATTAAATAAAAACTAAATGTAAAGCAAACTTTTAATTTAACGTTAACAACAACTTAAGAAATAATTTAATTGTTCTCAAAAAAAATATTTAGTTTTTATTTGATTAAAGAATCTTACACCTAGTTGTCTTTTTATACAGTGATGTATTTTTATCCACTATTTTAGTCACTCAACTTGCTTCAAAATACAACTCTGAAAGTATCGAGCAACTACTTTTGAGTATTGAGTAGCAAAAAAAGGAAATACTCAATACTCGGTACCCACTACTCCATACTTTGCCAGCACTACTGTATAGATATATGAGTGTTCAAAATAATTCACAAAAACATTTAGTGTAATGCTCGTATTTGTTGTGAAATCTATTTCCAATTATTTTTTTAGATTTTATTCAAATAAATACTCGACCTATTATCGCCGTCTGCATTATTTTATGACAGATATATACATATGGTTGTACTAGTCATGTAAGGAATACTCTTATTTGTATTCGCATTTGCGAATATTGGCCTATTTTTGATATTCGTATTCGTATGGAAAATACATAAAGTGTAAATAAATTATTAAATTATTAAAACAACTTTATTTTTAACTTAAAACACTATAATTCTTTGCGTAAGCTCTATTAAGTTACTTCTACAAATATCTTACATTAAAAAAGTTACTAAGCATTCGCTAGCTCGTAAAACTTGGTGATGATGTGACTAAATATTTACTTTCCATCATATCAAAATGGTCCACGGCCACCTATTTTTCAAATAAATACTTTACGAAAGTAATGTCATCTTTATTTGTATTCATAAATACATCATCGTGAATGTCAAAGATGCACGTTTATCGCTTACGGAAACTTCGGTTATATCTAATCTGATACATTTCCAATTTTACAACTTTTTACCGCCTTCAAGTTCAAATTGTGTGGGCAGATGTTTAAAAGCGATGTGTAAAAAATTAATTCATCAAATGAATTAAAATCATTCAGAATTAGGGATGCAAACGATACATCGACATCTTTCATTGCATTTAACGGATTATCAATTGTATATCTATTTTTGCCAAACTTCATACAAAAAAATCATATATGTTGTTTTTTGACAACTAAAAGAAATGCTATTGAGATTTGGAAGCGAGCGTTTGTTTTTGGAAGCTGGGGCAACCATCACCCAGGACAGAAATAGACTTCTGGGGACTAGATTATCAAAACTACTTTTCCTTAACTGTATTTCACAATTATTAGTTTGTAAAAAAGAAAATAGTTAAGTAGTAATTATAAATGTTTTATTGAAATTATAATAAATACTACTACTATATATTAAAAAAGGTACGTCTCATTTACAGTCACATATTAACCGATATATTGAAGTAATGAATCTATTTTTTACGTTGTAAAATTTTTCAGACTACATAATAAATCAATTAATTATTAGAAAATCAAAACATCGGAAAAATCATCGATGTATCGCTTTTTTAACGATGTTTTTTAACTCGGGCACAGCAGCATCATTTTTTCAAAATCATTATGCTTCTTCAATATCGATTTCAAGTACACACTTAATTTTCATTGTGATTTATTTATTTATTTATTGAATGGCTTCAAAATATTAACATCGCTATTTGAAAGCTAAAGCTGTAAATAAATACCTCCAATTGCAACTCCTTGTCAAATTGCCAAAGTAGAAGAAGTAAAAAGTATTTACCGGTAATGAAATTCAAGTACCGGATACTCAAATTACAAGACCTGGAAAAACACTTTATTATTAAAGGCAAACGCGTTTTCTTAGATCGCTTTTACGGCCGTAATACTGAACCGATTTTGGAATGATTTATATATTTTTAAATGTGCTATTTATGGAGCTATAAGCATTTGAAGTTGCTATTAACTCATGCACACTTACTGCACATACATGTATCAGCTTCATCTTGAAAAGTAAACAAAGTGTGTATGTGTGTTTGTCAAATTAGCTTTTGCATAGGAATGAGACAGAGTTTTAAGTTGGTTATTTAGAATATTTAGAATGTAATATCTCCAGTTGTTCTAAGAAATATTTGGGTAAAGTTCCCAGATGATCTGCATTAGCAACATGAAATGCGCATAGGAACAAGCTATACCACTCAATAATCAATTTCAAATTGTTTTTAATAAAAGTGTTAATATTGTACTACATTTGTATATTTGTATTGTATTTATTTCTAAACATTAATTCTTCCATTAGATTGTGCTGGTTTTACACACTATGTATTTTACGGTGTGCTTGTCAAATTTCCCACTGCAAAATGCATATCTATATTGTGTGTAAAAGCAAACAAAATTTGCTACTGTAACTGTCAGCCTGCTTTTAAAGTGTAAAATACAAGTGTTCATACTGTTTTGATCTATTATATGGTATGTCAGATGAATCCAAGAACTCAAGTGTGAAAGCAAATTCTATAAACCGTCTGTAAATGTACAATTTTGACAGACATGCGCAATTACAGATGCATCTTAAAACTCACAAACACACTGCAAAATACATATGGCCTAATTCACAAACGATTAATGAAGTTATATATAGTAGGTTTAATGTTGGATTTTTATATGGGAAACCCGGTTTTAGTGCACAAATTAACGTTAGTCAATAAGGCCAATAGTTTGTAAAAGCAGCATTTTGGAACAAATCATCACTTGTTGTTTTTACTCCAATGTAATAGATAATAAACGCCAAAAATTCTCTTTACTTTTTTAAGTCAGCATTAGCAAATGGAAGTCGTCGATTCGCGAATACGAACATTCAGCTTGATATTTTGTGTCATTAATCTTTAGCTCGATTTAATTTATTTGCTTTCAAACACTATAATTATATGTTATAGGCCGATGAAATCGGCATTGTTTTCTTAGTAAAGCCATAACTATAAATGAAAACTAGGTTGCAGCAATGAGAAATTTTAATAAAATAATAAAAATTATAATAAAATGCAACTTTTTCTTCATATACCTAGTGTTATAGGTATACAATATATGTATTTTTTTCGAAAAAATAGGCCAATATTCGTTACATCACTAGTATATATATGCTCAGACTACAATAAAAAATTAACAAATTATTTTCTATATGAGTGACGATAGCCTGTGATAATATCAAGCATGATTCCAGAAAAAAATATATATTTATTTCATGTATTTCAAGACACATTAAATGGTAAATTCTTCTATTTCCTGTGTAAAGTACTTGATTTCGTATGTTTTTGAACTCGACTTACCACTTGAATGTGAATGAAATCCAAATAGAATGTTGTTATTCAACGCAATTTTAACACAATGAATATCCAAAAATGTTATAAAATTTATATTTTACCGTCGGCCTTTGGTGTTTTCTGTAAGCTTCACATAATTCCTGCTTTAATAAACTTTTTGCACATATTTATGTTTAATAAATTTCTATAATTTTAAATGATTTTTATTTATTGAACAATAGGCTAACACTTTTTTCAGCTTCGTTTAACAACTTCTTTATATTGAATTACAAAAAAATCACACGCGGGTAGGTTACGCAACTTGCAATATTGTGCATTTTTTTTTAATATGTAAATTACTTTGTTAATTAATTGACACCCATCTGTCTGATGGTAGTCTATTTATTTTGTTAATGAGTTAAGAAAACGGCGCACACAAAGTTTGATAAGACAAAACAGTAGCGCAATACTTTGGACGTTACGAGAGAATTATTATACACGACCGCGCTGTATTAAAGTCGCTAATAAACTACTGATGTTATTATGTTTAGTCAGCGGTGTGAGTTGTCTACCGCTGAAAATATTCATTCATTAATACAATCAGGTGGGCTCAAATACCGGTTACAGGTTTTGCCCGAATGGTCACTAAAATCAACTTGTCGCTCTGTTTGCTCCCAATGAAAAACAAACGTAGTGGACTTGGAAATTATGGTGTCTACTCTCTTTTACGTGCTGATGTTGAAATTCATCTCTCACTCTCTTTGCGTGTGATAAGAACTTTTGATCGTTTAACCAACGAAAGATCGTTAAACCTTTTCGACAGGTGTGCATCAGTGCGAGTAATTCACAAGCCAACAAATTATAAAATTCTGCCAACCAAAACACTTGCACGATAGAACATTTGGCTCAAACTGTGCATAGACCTCAGAGAAAATACAAATAACATGACATGTGTTGCCACAATCAGAAAATTTTTGTAGTCAAATTTTCAAGTTTCTTATTTCTTGTATACCAACATACACGTATTAACATAAATTAATTTCCAAAACTATAACGAGAACAAAAAGTTTATACGAGTAATCCATCTACTTAATATTATGTTTATGCATCCATCAATATTATATAATGTTCCAGATATTCAAGTTTAAAAAAGTCGTTGTTATTTTTTTCAGCGATTTTGATATTTTAATTTTTTACTTTAGGGAATTTTAAAATTTTCGCCGTTTCCATATTTTGAAATATTCTTGAAATTTGGGCATTTTTTATAGGACAAAGTAAGAAAATATTTAAATTTGTGAGAAATTCTCATTCATTTAAACAACGTCATAGTATAATAATCTAATTTTTCTAAGAATTTTCGCGCAATAGTTCTCTAATGATTTGCATTAGCAACAATGAAATGCGCATAGGAACAATCTAATACTCATAATAATCAATTTCAATGTAAATATGTACATCCATATACCTACTTAAAAGATATATTTTTTATGGGTATTTAGTAAAATATGACTTTGGGAAAATTACTTATTGTAAAATTTTTTCTAAAAAAATAAGTACTTTGGCAATTATATGTATATGTTCGAGTAGCTTTTGGAAATTTTAAGTATATTCTCAAATTTATAAATTTTTCGGGACTGAAAAATTTCATTATTTTTTATTATATTTGTGGAATTTTATCAGGCTATTTTGAATTACAATAAAATGTAGTAATATAGGTAGAAAGAATTTATGTATTTTTATTTTTATGGTACAAAAAGTAGTCCCCCATGAAGGAAAGATGTAACCAATTTTGTTTAAAAATAACCAAAACGACAACGCTAGCAATGATTGAAAGTAAGTGGTACAACAACAAGTTTTTTATTGCTCCGCCCTTTTATGCTGATATTTCCATTAATTGGGGGTTGGGTTTTTTAATTCAATATGGCAACCAGCACCAATTGCCAGGCTGTTAATTGCATTCAGTTTAAATTCTCTTTTTTTTCACTCACAAGCTGGCAATTGAACAAAAAAGTATGGCGTCTTCTTGGGAGTAGCCATTTAATGTAATTTTAGGGTTGGTAGTTGTTGTTTGCTTTAAAACTGAAATAAAAAACTACAAATAAAGAAATGCCTACGAAAAAGAGCACTGTTATATTTGTTTGTTGATTTATGTTACAAGCCAGTAATTGAATAATGTTTTGAGCGGGGGACAATAAATTTCATTAGCTGAAGTTCGCACGTAAATTTGACGGCTGTTAAGAAAACATTTTAAATTATAAAGCTTATAAACACTTTAGGGCAAACGCTTAGAAGCAACAATGGAATATAGTAGGTACATACATACATTTTATACACTTTTCCTCACTGTATCTTTTTATTACAAAATTGTTAACCCTCTAAAAATCCTTTTATGTAGACATGTATGTACGTATATCCATATTAAATATTAGGTCGATAATAGTAGTCAACACTTTCCGAATACTTTTGACCTAATATTACACAACCGTTTTTTAGACATATTTTTAATTTCTGAACATAACATACATATACATATAATCTTGAACACCATTTGCCTAATTATTTTACGCAAATTATGTTTAATTTTCAACACTCCTTTAATAAAAATGCATGCAATACCTTTATGAGTTTTTTACATACATAAATATGTAGGTAGGTACATTTATTTAAAAAAAATCATAGAATTTGCTTGTTATTTTCAATCAAGGTTTTCTAATTTCATTGCATTGATGATTTTCATTCAAATAAAATTTATTATTTTTTAACAAGTTACTATCTGTTGAAATAGAGATAACGTCCTTTTTTTTTGTTAAAAGTGTCACAAGTAGGATTATTGCAAAATAAGTTTTTCAAAATTATTGTAAAAGAAAACAGCTATATTAAAATTCAAAAATATTTGGAAAACACCGTATTATCAATCACGATTTGTGTACACCAATATTTACATACATAATAGTATCAAAATTGACTACTAAAGTTTTGATTATTCTTAAATTGTTAATGTGACGCTTTTTCCTTCTCATTTGCGAAAGATAATATCATTCGTACGCGTTTTCATATTAATGTATACCTACAAATTATTTGGTCTTTCAAAAGAGGCACCTTCAACTTATGCATCATGGTGCTTAGTGGGATATAAGTGTACTTTCGAATGGCATAGAAATAAATTTTTTAACGCGTATTTTTCCCAAATAATTGATCACAAAGTTTTGTGTACGCACGCAATAAAAAACAGAAGTAATTTTTAGCGAATTTTGCACAATAAAGTACACAAAATCTAGTACCTAAAAGAAAGATGAATATAAGAGAATTCTAAAATAACTTATTTGCAGCAAACAATTTTTTTCCTTTTTTATCAGAAGACGTTAACCCTACATTTTTTGTATTGTATTTTCTATTCTGAAATGCCACACCTAATTTCAATGTTTCCAAAATAGTAAACACAACATATTTTTACTAAAATTGAATTAATTCAATGTATAAAAATATGGCCATCTTCACTAAAGTAATCATATGCATACCTAAAAATTTTTCATCAATGAAACAGGAAATACATTTATTTTATTTATAAAATTATATATCTAGATTTAAAAAAAACTTTTGTTTGTTGATGGTTTTTAAGCTAGTCTATATACATGCATTTCATTGGTGCTAATGCCAAATCATCGTAGACCTTAAACGATATTATTGAAATGTTTCAAACCTCTTATCTTATACAAAAACTTTTAAGCATAGTTTGTTTCAAAATTAACCCTTTTAACAGCTTATTTGTAATTTTGCGGCAAATTAAACACAGTATGTGTTTTTATTACAATTAACCCTAAAATCTATATAATTTTAGACAAGAAAAAATTTTTAATACCAATTTAGATATAATACGATCGTAAATTTAAAGTAAAGTTTTAGAATCTATATAAGTAAGTTAACCAATAAAATAAGAAAAATAAAATCACACAATCTATTACATAGTATTATTGGGTTCATACCTATAAGGTTACAACAAATGTTTACTTAGATATTTAAATAAGAAATTTCATAACTCATGCCTTACATAGAATTGCGCATACCACTAAAAATGTAAATTTGAGAAAAAACAAGAATCATTGTACATGTTCATATATGTATATGACAATTTTTCAATATTTAAAAATTCTAAATCGGAGAAAATTCCTAAAATTTTACTTTACTTTCTCAAGTGCAATTGAACCTGAAATGAATAATCGCACCCTTAGATAAGTATTCAAGGCTGTGCAAAGTTCCTCAATATTTACTTAAATTAATGCACAACAAGAGTTGTCAAGACTTCAAAAAACATATTATTTGCGATTATAAACTAACACTCGTGGTTTTGCTTTATTTGTATTTGTGTTCAAACACACAAAACTGTTAAGAGCACAACTATATTTTATTCGTTTTTGGTGGCAGAGCGGAATATAGTTTTATTCCCTTTTGAATTCGGGCCTTTCATGAAAAACGAGTAAATAAATATTAAAGTATATTTTTTCGAATGTTGGGTCCATAGAAGCAAATCATTCAATAAAAAATCAATGATTAGATTAAAAAATTACGTAGATTTTTTTCATGAAATTTCGTTAGTTAAAAAATATTATAGGTATTTATCAAAGATTGAATTTAAATATTACACACGGTTATAGATAAGCTCCTAATTTGCATACGCACATATTGCATCTATTTAGTAATAATAAAATATAATTACTAATAGTCTAATTTATGTATGGAAGCAAACAGATTACTATTAAAATTAAACATTTTATTATTAATAGCTCATCAATTTACTGAATAATTATTACTCGGAAAGTACTCAAAATCACCTAATACAAATAAATTAAAACAAAAAACTAGAAAAAGTAACCTAGGACAAGTCTGAAAAATAGTTTGTTGTATTTTTTATATAACGATTTCTTTTAATTCTTTCTTTTTATAAATTTAGCACATTTTTTAGATTTATTTAAATCTTATCGATTTTTAATATTGGCAAATTTTCATTTAGACGTTTTTTATAATAACGATTGTTTAATTTTTTCAATTTTTCAACTTACATAGGTTGCTGTAATTTTAAGATTCTCACTATTATAGATCTCCAGATATATAAAAGGTAACTGTTTTGTACGGCGGATAACTTTCATCCTCTTTCTACCAGTCTTCTGCTTAAGAACTCACTTTAGTTTGAAAGTAAATCTAGATGCAGGATAATTATAAATTACTTTTTATGAGGGCAGCCGTCATAATCCTCCTGTACCACCTCAAACTTTGAGAGTCTCACTATTGTATATAATATAGTTGGCAATCAGTGTGGCCATTTTAGCAATTTCGGTGCTAGACTTTGCACTTCTTTTGTTAATTTAGCATTTAGCACTTCTTTTAGCACTTTCCAATTGTTCATTAATTGTAGTGAAAAAGTGATGATTGGTAAGCTCTTTTTTTGCTGGGAGATAATAATACCTGAACTCTCAAAGAAAATATTTGCTTAAAATTAAGACATTTAAATTTTAGTAGTATGTTTTAGTACTTAAAATTTTTTGTAGCACTCTTTATCACTATTTTGATGCCAATTTAGCTCCAACAATTTTTTGGATCTGGTCACATTGGTGGCCAGATGTGAGGTAAATAATAACTATTAACTAACTAAAGTTAGTTAACTTTTCAAGGGTAACCTTTTCCACTATCGCTAAAAAATTTAATGTTTAAACACGTAAAGCTTGACCACTTTTCCTACTTCAGTTATTCAAATATATAATTAATAATTATTTTACCTGGGATACCCATTCTATCGCATCGTTATCAAAATTAATAAGACTTATTGAATTTCGTGATCGATAGTAATACTGTTCCAAAACTTCAAAACTACCGGTTTATCCGTTTGGCTTTCTATAATGCACAAATAAATAAACTTACAAACATTACACCAAAGATTCATTTTCATATACGAGTATATGTACATTTGAATGTACAGTCGAATCTCGATCATCTGAAACTCGTTTCCCAGGTCCCTTAAAAAGCATTTAAGAAATAAACCATGTTATTTGGTCCCATCGGTGACTTTGAATTATTTGAATTGCATCTTTCTCGCTGACGCGCTATAATTTGAATTTTTCGGCTCAATAATTTGAATTATTAAATTTTCTGTGTTTTATCAAAAATAAAACAAATACGAAGAAGTCATTTGTTATAGTTTGTATGGATTGGATATTAATAACATCAAGTTTGAAAAATTATATTATTATTATTAATATCATTTGACCTCTAACGGGCTTAACAATGTACTCATGTACCCTTTTGGTTTTTAATTGACTTACTATACATATTTATTTTCACTTAAAAATTGTTTTTGAATTAATTACGAAAGATTATGTACCAAAAATGGACGCCACCGTCGTTCGCGAAATTTAAGATATTTTGATTACATTTTGAATAACTGTGCAATTTTTTTTAATCTTCTTCAAGGTCCGAGACTTCTTCATATACACCATTCACTACAAATGTCCCCAGAAGAAGAAGTGCAGGGCAGTAGATCTGGCTATTTAAGCCAAATAACAGAAACTAATTACATTACTAATTTCGCAACTGTATATTTTACGAATGTCAGCGCCAAACTGGCACTCCATGTCATTTGCAAAATTTACAGCACCTTCCAATAGGGTGACACTTACTGTATAATCTCATTAATACTCGTATTAAAAAAAGATTAAATTTCTATTTTCTACTGGACCCATAATATTTATCCAATATACAAACGTAAGCATGCTGAAGACAAAATTGCATTGACTGAAATCCAATGGCGAAAGCTTTTAAGTTAGAAATGGACAATTGAGTTCTGCGTGTAAGATAATTTCAGAATGAGCAACAAAAACAAAATCATTTGTTGATTTGGTTAATCTAGTATTTAGCTATCCATAGGCTCTTCCAATAAGAGGTTCATTTTGATTATTTTCATTATTTTCAAGAGAAATCATCGGATGTTTACTTAATTGTAAAGAGGAGGGTATCACATTCATAATGGAAACCAATATCAGCCAAATGACCGCCATGGCTGTGCCATCTTCTTCCAATGAAATTTTCCATCACTGTTTTGCATTTGCTGCTATTAATTATTCACATCACTGACTTGTTCCAACTGTTTAAATTTTTCCAACAGTTGTGAAGTGTAACCGCGAAATTTTCACCATAACTTTTGTTAATTTTAATAACTTCAATGCAGTTACAGGTTTTGAGTCATGACAGCTGTTAAAACGGCAGGCTATTGAATCAGAAACGTCTTATTGGACCACACCTTTGTATTACCTGTCAGCAATGTGGAGGTTGACAAACTTTTTAGTGCCATGGAAATAATTAAAATTATGGAAAGAAATCCTTCTATAATTAAAATGTTCTTTCAAAATGTTACAGAAATGTTGCCATGATTTAGTCATTTCTTGTGATTTAATAAAATTATGAGACTCTCGTGATATTTATGCAAATGATAGTTCCGATTCTACTGGCGATGAGGAAGTTATACTGCCTGTTATATGTATAAATAATAAATGCACATAAAAGTATATAATATATTATATACATATATATACATAGGAGTATGTATATATGTATATATATTAGAGATGGGATCGTGAGTGACTTTTCACTCACGCTCATGCACGCTCACGCACGACCTCATATTTTTGGCTCACGTTAACTCACGCACACGTGAATGGAAAAAAGTTAGTCGCAATCACGAAAACTCACGCTCACGAAATACTCACGAAAAAATCAAAGGGTTCATGTCTTTTGACAAAAAACGACAAAATTTTTTGCCTGCAAATAAGTTATTTCAGAATTCTCTTATATTCATCTTTCTTTTAGGAACTATATTTTATGTACTTCATTTTGCAAAATTCGCTAAAAATTACGAAACACACTTTAACTTTTAAAGTTACTTTCGTTTTTTGTAGCGATTGTCACAAAATTTTGTGATCAATTATTTCCCAATAAGTACCTGCTAAAAAATTATTTTTTATGCCATTCGAAAGCACACTTATATTCTACTAAACACCATGCATAAGTTGAAGGTACCTTTTTTGAAAGACCAAAAAGTTTTATATATTAATATGAAAACGCGTACGAATGTAGGGTTCGTCACGCAGGATTTACACATATGTATCATTTATGTACATATGTATCATGCGATTTCAAAATTTGTAGCTAAAATTAAATTTGAAAAATTGAAAATTCTTAAAGAAAATATAAATTTTCTTTAATTTTAAAGTTTGGAAGTGAAATTTAAAATTATGTATGTACATATTTAAATTATTTTGATTAAAATCATTAGTTTTCTTGCTCATAAGCAATCTGTTTAAAATATTAAGTAGGATCTTGTACTTTAGCGTTAATAGATAAATAGATATATGCAGAAATAAAATTTTATCAACATTTTTCCGACAGATTCCATATGATCACTTGGTAGAATACTTAGATTTCGATGAACCACCAGTGGCTGATCCACAAATTCCAATGCACATACAAGGAACAGAAAGACATGTACAATTATTAACGAGTGTTTCAAAACGAGTTATAGAAAAGAATCGTGAAGGAGTTATGGCAGTGACATTAGAAAGTCGTATGAAAACTCCTCGAATGGAAATTAAAAAGGACCTTAAAAAATAATATTACCACGTTAAAACATTAAATTGTAGGTCGAGAATAATATTTAAAAATAAATTGAATTAAAAATGTATTTTTTGACGAATTTAATTAAATTATTCTATGTATATATGGAAAAATATCTATTTTGAAATTTTGGGGGACTTAAAATCCGACTTAGAGCTATGGTCTCTTGAGCAAAATTTCTCAGAATCACCTATAGATTACGTTTTTGCTATATATAAAAAAATTAACCCGCCCTATATATACTAAATGGAGCCTAAATACAAATATTTCTAATATTTTTGATCCAATACTGAATTGAAGTCAAAAGAAATACCTGATTTTTAAGTTTTATATTGATTTATAGGAATTTAAAAATATGTCGACTCTTATTAATTTTTTTTGCTGACGTACTTGAATCGAATTTTTTAAAATAACTTTTAATATGTTTTATACATTTTTTATAATAAATAAGACGTTGAATTTTTAGCCCTTTTTCTCTTTTTTTTATGCGATTTAGCTTTTTAAGTCCTTTTTAAAAAGTCGATTTTTCCTTCAGCTCCTGGCAACACAGGTCGAAAGGAAAATGTTTTTGCTTGTTTCTTGAAACTTATTTTTGTATGCTAATTATGAGAAGCATGCATATTGCCAAGTCATGATACAATATCCAAATTGACTGTAATATTTTTTATAGTCAGGTGCAGAGCGTATTTGTAATATTTCAGAGCCCGATATTTTTATTATAATTGTCAAAACGACTACAGGAAGACAAATTTAATATACATAATACATTTTTTACGATATTTATTTTTTCATCTATTTTATGAAATGAAATGCTAATATCTAAAATCATTTAATGGGTAATTTTGCATTCTCGTAAGCTTAATTTAAAAAATCGGTTGAGTATATTCCACGCTTAAACTATCCCGCCAGCGACCATTGTTAGCTTTGGAACTACATACAATTATGAACTGAAAGTTGTTTGACCGCTTTTGTAGAAATTTTGCGAATGTAAATTTTTAATTTTGGAGGTTTGAACTGGTTTAGTAATGATTTTTAATTTCTTTTTTATGCCCCAGTTGCTTATTTTTTACAGTTTTAATGGATTTTATAAGAACTTTAGAAAACTTTGTGAATTGATAATAGGATTTTGTTAAAATTTCACGAGAGAAAGTTATTTGTAAAATTATGAAATTTTTTTTCGATGAAAGTTGGTATTAATTAAAATATTTTCGATCTAATTTAGGTAGTGTATATAGGGCTAACAGCAACATTGATCTTGATCCTTTTATTACCACTCTTGAGAATATTTCAGTTCGCTATGTAGCTATCATCATTGCTGGTGATATCGCATTAGTTGAACTAATGAAAGCTCTTGACTTATGCCTGTAAACACTTGTACGCCAACACATTTTCATACTAAATCAAATAGTTTGATTGATCTTGTACTTGTGAACCACAGGTCTAAAGTCCTACTGCACGATCAGCTTTCAGCATCAGTTTTTTTCGAAACATGATTTTCTTTTTCTGACATATGATTTGCCGGAAACTAATCAGGATACCTACATATCTTTCCGTGATTTCCGTAACATTGATTATATACTTCACATAATTGCTCCATTGAAGGTATATACTGAGATCGGAAATATTCAGAAATATATTAAATGCTTATTTGATCAGTGTGTTCCAATTAGGACTAAATTTTTACAGACCAACGAACATCCCTGGTTTACTCCTGAAATACAGATTTTAATAAAAAAACGTGATGAACTATATTCTCGATGCAAGAGATTCAAAACGGATGATTTTAGTGCGCTTTTCATATAACCGTCTGTAGAGAGGTTACAAACCGTATTAAAACTGCAAACATTTTGTTTTACCGGAGAAAGTTTACCTCTGCAATCGATAGTAGGTCCAAGAAGATGGAAATACGTAAAGTTGTAATAAAGAAAAGTTCTCCTTCAGGTAATCATGATGTCGATGCAAATCAGCTGAATGATGGATTTTAAAACATAAAGGTTACACATCCGTATAAAAACCTTTATTATGAACTTTGTCACGTTTCGATAGCAAACCCTTTAGTTTTCATTGTGTTGATCTGTGTCTGAATGAGGTCAGATGCCCCATATTTTTGAAAATTTTATTTCCCAGGCTATTGCCTTATCTACCCATATATTAAGCTCGGGTTTCATGAGATCCACATATCCAGAAAAATGGAAATTTTCTAAAATTATTGCCATTCCTAAATTTACTTTAAGAATATTATGTATGAAAACATTGATATATAATTTTTATAAAGTTTTTTTTTTTTGTTTTAAAACTTTGCAATACTTTTAAAGAAACTGATTTTTTAAGGTTTGAAATTTAATTCATATGATATGCATATATTATTCTCTTTTAATTTGGATGATTTCACGAATAAGAAGCGCATACGATTTCTGCTTGTTTTTCAATCATAAAGACATTGTAGCTCATTTTTAATAAGAATTATAAAAACGTAAATCAAATTTTCCCATCCAAAACTATTGAAATTTGTTTATGCTATAACAGCATATTTTGCAAAAGTTTTAATGCATTAAGTCCAAGCTAAATGCGAAAGCGGCAACCAAGTTTACAATTCAACAATGAACACTGCTGTAATTTCTGGTCTTTCCAATATGAATTACTCACAGAAAATACAAATAATAAATAAATTTGCAACAATGGGTAAATATTGATTTCGGTTCGCTTTAAATGGTAGTAAGAGTTAACGTCCATCTTATGTTTGCAAGATAGTAGGTGATTATTTGTATAAATCCGAATGTAGTGAAGTTGACAAGGTCGAAGATGAACTTTTGAGCTTAGTAGAAATAAATCCTGAGATACCTATTGAGTATTAAGCAAAATTAACAAATTTGTTGCAACAATTGTTTTGCGTTAACTATCGTTTAACTTGGCTGTAGTGTAAACACGGAATTTTCGATTGAATTAACAGTTGAGACTTCAATTACCAGCCCCGTGTTGATAGTCCGTAAAAAGACTGGTTGCAAACGAATATGCATAGACTATAGAGCCTCAAACTGTGTTACAAAAAAATTAAGTATGCATTACCAGTTATTACCGATCAGATTAACAGATTATATGGATTGAAATACTTCAAGGTTCTGGATGTGCGCAGTGGTTATTGCCAGGTTAAAGTGCCATTACGAATTCGTAAGGATGCCATTTGGTGTTGCTAATGGTCCAGCTGCATTCCAAAAACGTATTACCTCTACACTAGGCCCTTTGCGTTTTACGATTGCCATGGGGTATTTTGATGACACACTGATACCTGCAACAAATTGATGATTGCATTAATAATTTACAAACTGTTTTAGAAGCATTAAAGAAGGCCGATTTGAAGCTGAATGTACAAAACTACAAGTTTTTGATAATTAGAATTAGGTATCTGGGATACGAGATTACTGATGGTGCTATTACTCCCTGTCAACAGAAAACAAACGCAGTTATAAAGTTTTAACGCCCAACTAACGTACACGAGATCCGGCAATTCATTGGTTTAACGAGTTATTTTAAAAATTTATTAACAATTACGCAACCATTTCAAAACCACTAACAAAAAAGAAGTTGCTTGGAAGTAGACTGAAATTGAGGAAGAGTCCTTTAATAAATTGAAAAGTAGATTGACTGAACAGCCTGTGCTGGCAATATATTGTAAGGATGCAGAAACGGAGGTTCACATGGATGTTTGTCAGGATGGTTTGACCGGTATTCTATTACAGGAACAAAATGATGGTAAATTTCATCCTGTTGCTTTTGCTAGTAGCCAAACATCAAAAGAAGAGTCACGTTACCACTCTACGGAATTAGAGGCATTGGTTGTTGTGTGGGTGTTGGAACGTTTTCGCGTTTATTTAACTGGCATATCATTTACTGTTAAAACCGATTATAAGGCCGTCAGAAGTTCAATGTCGAAAAAGGATATTTTGCCCACTATTGGAAGATGGTGGTTGAAACGAGAACCGAAGATAGGCATGCCGATGCATTGACCAGAAATCCAATCGAGATACCTGAAAACACCAGCTCAGTGGCCGACATTTGCGTTCTTCGCTCTAGCCTGGAATTTCACAAGAAACAGATTCCAAGATTAATTACATAAAGAAGGTTCTTAAGAAGAAAGTAGGACTGTCTAATGATGATTTGAGAATTCAAAACATATTTAAAATTTAAAATGGACGTGTATATAAGTTAGATGATGGAGTGAAACTTCTGTATATTCCAGATGGAGCCACATATAAGATTGTGCAGTCCTGCTATGATGAAATGCGGCACATTGGTGTTGATCAAGGAAATCAAGGAAAAGTATTAGTTTCCCAGGTGCAGAAGCAATGTGAAAAGATTTGTGGGCGCATATTTTAAATGCCTTTACAATAAACAACCGGCTGGAAGAAAACAGGGATTCCTACATCCAATTGATAAAATTGGCATACCGTTTCACACGATTGTCGATGGTCCACATCTAGGCCCATTCGTAAGAGGACTTTACGGAAACTTATATATTTTAGCCATTATCGATAGTTTTTTGAAGTTTTGTATGCTGAAACTTGTACGTAATGGCAAAAGCGAAAACACTTTTCCCGTGCTAATGATGTTATATCCATATTTGGTAGTCCAACCCGTATCTGACAGATGTACCGCATTTACTGGGAGTCATTTTCGTAAGTTTCGCGTCGATAAAGATATTAAACAAGTACTGAACATGAAAACAACCCCAAGAGCAAATGGTCATTGTAATGGTCAGCTTGATTGAACTATAACACCATTGTTAGCAACGTTATGCCAAAGACCAAATGGCAGTGATTGGGACCAACATATTTGTCTTGCCTAGTGGAGCTGAACTTACTTCAAGTTGTTGTTTAGCTATGGACCAAGGAAAATATCACGAACAAATTGGATGACGAAATTGCCGAAGCTGAGGAAGTAGTTAAATTACGCAAGAAATCGATTGATCGTATAAAAAGTAAACAAGAGAAACAAAGAATTCTGTTCAGTTCAATTCAGTTCTAGATTATGTACCCAGTGATGCCGTAATGATACGCCGCGATCCTGTTAGTACGGGAGAATCTACAAAACTCTTACCATCGTACAAAGGGCCATATTTGGTGACTGAAGTGTAAAACAATCGCTTTCTAGTATATCTCAACATCTATAACATAGTGAAAGTATTTTAAAAGAGTACAACGTCTTAAGCATGTCTTCAAAACTACTTTTGCAGGTGTCGCTTCATATCCACGTCATAAACAATTTCGATCTCAAATTAAGAACGATTTGCAATAACCGCTCACAAATGAAATAACAACTGAAGTGCAATATGAAATAATTTCTAAATCGAATGATTCCTAATACAATAATTCCAAAAGAAATTAAATATCTCTCAATGAAAGAAGTCCTAACAAAAGTGAAAGAATTCGTTATACAGAAAATCTCAAAAGAAATGAAATATGAACATAAGAATTGTATGAACCGCAATTTTTGGTCAAATAAAATAACTCACAAAGAAATTAAATAAGTCTCAATGAAATTAAATAAGTCCCAAGCAAAATTTAATTAACTGCCATTTCCAATATTTCCCCAATTTAAAAAAGCTTAACAAAAAGTTAATAAACCTCCAAAACAGGCATGAAAATTTAATAACTCCCCACTATATTTCTCTGGGTGTTATATCATTAGAAAATAATTTGAACGTAGCTTCTGAAAAATAAAATTCTACATAAAAGTTTAGTTTTTGCTCAACTTGAGGAATGTGTTAGTTTTTAATATGTAATAGATTAGTTTAATTTTTCATATTTTTAAATAATAAATCTTTGGATTAATTAATAACGATACTCTAAGAACGACCTAATATAACTGGTGGTTGAAGTACAAGCGTCTTTTTGATTGATATGTTACTTTAACACTTATAGGTTTTATCTGTCCGAAATATTTACTATCGGTCAGTGTCACAAAAAAGATGATCCAAAATAAGTCGGTTTACGCATGAACTACGTTTTGAAATATTGTAAACTTTTTAACACACAAACATCAAAGTTTTACTTGAAATTAATTTTTAGTTTGAGAAACACTACAACTTAGGAACATACGTTTTTTTTCAATATTCGCAGTCTTGAAGAAGATCAATGTAGTTTAATATTAAGGTCGGCACCAAACATTTACTCTCAACTGAACGTTGATTTGATTTCAAACTTTAATCTCAAATCTTTATCTTGGTGTGAAAAGGGATTAAGGGAAACCATTGTGTTTGTTGCGATAATATAACATAAACGCAAGAACAAATACAATTCACTATTTGTTTTTAGTTAATAAAAATAAATTACAAAGATTTCAATTTAGTACTTTGGGGGTCAAATAATAACTATTTAAAATATTTTTTTTACCGAAGAAAATTTTAATTTTCTATCACTAACATATAAAATACAATTTTCTTGATGTGCAGTCAACTGTTTTTAACATTTTTTCGATTTTATACACAAACAAAATTACGGTTGTTTTTTTATTATTATTAATATTTAAAATTGATATTAAGAAGATTTTTGTTAAAAAAAAAACAAAGTATTCTCAAATTTTACGTAGAACTATTGTTTTATGGCCGTTTACAGTACGCAGCTTTTGCCGCTGCGAGTTCTACTTTAAGAGAGAAAGTAATTAAAATAATTTTCGCAGCTTTAGAGAAGAAAAGGGAAAAATAGCATCGTCGGAAGATACGTAATATAAGCTGACACTTTGTTTAAACGGGACCTGCATGGAAAATAGTATCGAGGTGCGGCAGAACGCATTTGAAAACTTAAGAAATTTTGCGCCATTTACTTCAAGTTTGGGTGTAAGATGTCATTGGGAAGGTAAACAAGCGGATCTGCATCTCTAGATATATAAGTAAATCTTAGGTATCTCTCGACCTACTTTTCTCTTGGTTGTTGTTATGCAGCGAAACTTTAAAAAGTATTGTTGTATCGACAATAAAAATATCGCCGGTACCGATACATCGGCATATCAGAAGTATTGCAGATATGTGTACATATCTGTATCGGAGACATTCCTATTAAAAGCCACTGAATAAATATACTAAAGCCCTTGCTGACTTATAAAACTGTTTCATATCAAGTGTGGAAAACTACTTGAAAAATTAAAATTGCATAACACACAGCCATCCACAATATTTAAATCGCTCAAACGTCATCGTAATTTTTTTTTACATCGTAATGCAAATGCTTTACTTCAACCCTTAGATCAGGAAAATTTAAAACATACTATATACGGAGATCAATTCAATGAATACTAAATACAAAGTTGATTGTGAATCTTTGCGTCCATCAAAGAAATAAAGCAGACTACATGTCTTCTGAAGATATCCAAGAATTCTCGATGCAATAAAAAATTTATGAAACACCTTTAATAGAAATGATATCAGCAAACCATAAAAAGGGCATAAGTTTGGCAGAACATGTACAGTCATGTTTTGAAATTAAGATCTTTTAAGCGAAAGGTGCACAGAATTTAAAAAGAGAAATTTTAAAAAGAAATACATGTATGTATGTATATTATAGACAACCTAAAAAACCTCCAAAAAACAAAACCTTTTGAAATTCTTTCAAAAGAGAACTTTAGAAGAACAAATAAATAAAATTCTTTCAAATAAAAAAGCTATGTAAAATAATAGTTTTTTTGCAAAAGGAAGATGTAGCATCCAAAAAATATAAATCATATAATTTTTATAGCAGTTGTTCTATTGAAAAAGAATTGCAGTCGAAAAGAAGAAAAGGTTCTACAAATCCTGCACCCCCGAAAGACATAAGGAAAGATGGTTCCGATCATTGGCCAAAAGTAGGCGGATCACTCAGATGCAAATGTCCGAAATGCAGAGGATACTCAACAATAATTTGTAGCAAATGTGAAGTTAATTTGTGCCTCAATACGAATAATAACTGTTTTTTTAATTATCATCTAGAATAAAAATAATACAATGGTATTTCGATTTTCATCTATTTAGTACTGAGCTTGACATGCGAATTTGCATGGTGATGGAAATTTCCATCATTACATTTTTTATACTATTTATTTATAATAATAATTGTTTTAATTGAAATGAAAATTTTTTGGCTTAAGTTCAAATCTGAGTTTATTTTCTGAATTCATTATATTTTTATTAAGAGAGTACTATTTTATTTGAAACAATTTATTCATCAGACTAGCAGAACGGATCGGTACTGATTTCGAGGTCGCTACACCATCTCATCAGCGTTCTTTGTTCGATTTTACCACTTTTGACGGTGGATACTAGTGATTAAGAATATCAACTATTTAACCATATTATTTAACGAATTGGAATACGAAAAGTGCAACTTATTCATTTCTTACAAGTAAATATTAAATAAAAATAAAAGTGAAATATTTGGAATAATTAAAAATCAGAGATGGAATTTCGTACTAACCGAAATTGATTTAACTTGTAAGAAATGAATAAGTTGCACTTTTCGTATTCTAATTCGTTAAATAATACGGTTAAATAGTTGATATTCTTAATCACTAGTATCCACCGTCAAAAGTGGTAAAATCGAACAAAGAACGCTGATGAGATGGTGTAGTGACCTCGAAATCAGTACCGATCCGTTCTGCTAGTCTGATGAATAAATTGTTTCAAATAAAATAGTATTGAAAGTATTGATGAGTAAAAATATTTGAAAGTAAATAGAAGACAGGTCATACTTAACGTGACCATACGTCCCGTTTTGAACGGGACCGTGCCGTTTTCAGCTACTTTGTTCCATTGTCCCCGACAACAACTTGGGGACGCAAAAATGTCCCGTTTTCAGAAATTCGAAAAAGAGGTAGTCGATTTGTTCAAAAATGTAAGAACAAATCTTCAAATTCCTCAAAGATACTTTTTTTAAATATATGTATGTATGTATGTCAAAATACATCAAAAGTCTAGCTGAAAAATAATTTCATTTAAAAAATATTTAAAACGATTTAACTGAATTTCTTATTAATTTCGTTGAATAAATTCATGGTACATAAACTTAAATTACTGTTTTCAAAAAGCAAAAAACAAAAAATTTACCCCCTCTCAAAACAACAATACGTTGCGTCTTACTTGTACGTCGCCAGTCAATCTAATAATTAAAATAAAAAAATACATTGAAAAAAACAGAAATTGCAGCTCTATAAATTTGCTTGGTTAACCTGAAATGCAGCAATACAAAAATCATCTTCGGGTATTGAAGCAACAAGTGAAATTACTTTTAATATTAAAATTTGCATTAAGTACATACCTACATACATATACACTGTACCACACCATCTGTATGTGTCCCTATATTTAAGAAAATGGTAATTCTTCAAATGTTTAAAATAATTATAATTTTCTTCCAAATATTTCCTGCGTAAAAACATTCCATTATATTAACTGTTTATGTATACTTATATATGTATGTATATACTATATATACGTACAGCGATTTGATTCTGCTTTGCAGCAACAATCATAGTTTTAAAATTATTTATTAATGAAGAATGTGTCATTGCATTTATGAAACTTTTTCATTAGGTATGAGAATCTTATTTTTTTTATTGAAGAAGAGTGTGGATTTATGTATGTATGTATATACATACATACAGCGATTTGTTTTTGTTTTGAAGCAACAATAGTTTCCAAGTCCTTTACAAAGAAGAATGTTTCACTGTATACATGCAACATTTTCATTTACATACGTAAGTATGTACTATGTTTGCATTAAGTAACACATAAAGGCAGAATTAGCGGAGCGCACCGTACCGTACTGTATCAGCTGTTCGTCTATGTTATGGGAAAAGCAATACAAAAGCTTACCGAATTTAAATGTATCGTAGTTGCAACGTACCAATCTGTATAAAATAGAAATTGCTAACGTTGTTACGTGATATTTGTAAGCCAGTGATGGGCTGTTTCTTTGGTACAAGTTAAGGGGGTATTTTCGCTCTTATTTTTTGGTACTTTTTGATAATAATATTTGTGTACTTTTGACAAAACAACTTAAAATAATGTATATTTGCATATATATGTTCATACATATCGTCATATAAAATGGGAAACTACCTATCTATTTTTTTTAAGTTTTCAGGAGAGACAAAAAGCTTAATAAAAAGCAAACTATTGTGATCATAATAACTATTTATTCTAGGTAGTATCATTAATAAAATCGGAATTAATAATACTATGCTAAAAATAAAATATTTGTTATCACAATAGTTTGCTTTTTATTAAGATTTTTATCTCTAGTGAAAATTTTGTCATAATGTAGATAGGCCCTTTTGCATTTGATAAGACGATATACATACATGTTTAGATGTATATAATAAACAAATACATATATTATATAAATGTGATATGTACGTATATACATATAAAATAATTTAAATGGTATAAATTTTTTTTGTATGCACATATAAACATTATTTTTTGTTTATAAATTTATATTATAATTTTATAATATAAATGTGAAATAATAAATAATTTTTATATACATACATATACAAAATAAAGTTCTGATATCATTTAAATATCTTAGGTACTTTTTCTGCACAAATCACCAATTGAAAATTTTTAATATCCATCACTGTGATGTAAACAGCTGTTCCTTTTTCCTGACAATAAAACAAACAATATAAAACAAACGTACGTTTTTATATGTTCTATAAGTGGACCAACGTGCTAACAGTACGGTACGGTACGGGTACAGCAACGCTCGGATAACGGAGTCTTAAGCCAGTGCCACACAGCATAAAAAACAAGAACGCGAGTGCAAAGAAACACAAAAATTTTAACGTAATTTAACGTCTTTAATGAAGAACATTCATACCATAAATTATGCAGTTTCTTTGATAATATGAAAATAGAAAAAATCTTTTAAATAGAGGTTTTGTTATATAAGACTTATTTTATGTATTTTAAAGTCTTTTTGTATCAAATACTTAAATCTATGGAAATAACGTTTTATTTTTCCATAAAATTTGCAAACCAAAACTTCATAGTATCTACGAAATAATTTACATAAAATCAATGAACCAAAAAATGAACAAATTTGAAAAAGAAAATTTCATGAAAGCAATGAAAACTTCCATTAAACCAAGGAAAAAGTTCAGTGAAACAATGAAAAATTACTAATGACGCTGCTTCACCAGGTGAATGAATGTTTTTTCTCTTAGTGTGGAGAAGTCTCCCATTTTGTATACGTAAATATTTTATATTATTAATATTTTTTCTTATTTTGTCTTTCTCCCAGCTGAATTAAACTTTGCAAAGTAAACTTTGTTTGTGGAAAAGCCGTATTTGATTTAGCTTAAAAATTATGGAGTAATATTAGTACTAGCTCTGGCCTAAGCACACAGTGTGTGCATGCTTTCTTAATCAATGAAAAATGTTGCCGAGAAAGTTTATGAATAGGATACCTAGAAATCAGATGGTATTGTTCCTGTTAAGAACTTAGTCCTCATTTTGATGTCAGTACGTGTATCGGCCGAAATTTTTGGATGGGAATTAACCCTTTTTTTAACATATATGTTTTTAGGCTGATACTTTTTACCGCAAGAAAATAACTTTTTTTCAAAGGAAACTTAAAGAAAAACTCTAAAATACATTTAACTGATTTCGATTTAAATAATGCTGGGAAGTTTTTAAAAGTTGGTAGAACTTTTTAGTTTTAGACGGTATGTAAATATAACTAAAATACGATACAGTCTTATAGTCATAAACTGAATTTTAATTGCGCGCAGGGCACATCTAGTACATACATTCATAAAACACATATGTATCTATTTTGTATCTAATTTATTATGGTTCGTCAAACTACATGTTCACGGAAAATTTTAGACTCCTACGATCAAAAACAGACCCTTTGTTACAGAAATTCAAACGGCAGTAAATACAGGTGCATGTATTTTTTACACTCTTGTAAAAAAGTGTTGAGCTTTCATGTTCAAAAGTAAATAAGTCTCTATATTATAAAAAAATAAAGAATTGCAAGGAATACTCCATTATTGACTTTATAACGTGTTTAGCTTCTCCTTTAAATTAAATTAAAGTGTAGTTACGTCGTTACTCGACGAATTTCTTTGTTTCATTTATGAAAGAGTAGTTAATAAAATTTTTGCTTATGGAGAATTTTCCAGTACTGAGATATACATATATAGTATTAAAGTATTCAAACCTTTTAGGTGACGTTAATTTTTTCTTTTTTGGACTGCAATGGATGTCTAACTCTATATAAAATATGAAGCAAAATGTCAACAAAACTAAATAACGATTTTCAAATATGCAGTTTGATATCCGTTGCATGCAACAAGGCCAATTTATTGACCCTGCTAGCACCTCATAAGATTATTTCACCTTAGTCAAAAAACGCCTAGAACTTTTACATTGAAAAAAAAATACTTGGATAATCAACAGAAAACGTTCGTCTCAGTTTTAATATGGTAAAAAGTAATTTTATTTGAAAAATATAAAAATTGAAAAGTATTTGACTGAGCCCGTTTTTTAAATGTAAAAAACCAGACTATTCGACATTCGAAAAATCAATATTTTGAAAAAAAAAAACGAAAGCCGTATTGTAGAAAATCCGGGTTGAAAAATCGGTTGAAACCCCGAGTCAATCACCCTAGTAGATACATGTGTATGTATATTTGCAATTAAAAATATATGAATGGTTTATGCATGTAGTATGTGTGTGCAAAAAGTCCATAAGTTTCAGTTAATTGGGTACTCGTAAAATCGTCGTCGAGCCGAGGAAAAATAACGGACGAATCTGGTAACGGGTAGTCGGTTGAATACTTTAATATGTATTATGAACAGTTAATTAAAATGCTGCCAGTTGTTACCTTGTAGTACCATTTCTGCTTTAAATTAATAGTAGCAATAATTTGACAGCTTGATAATTTCCGATCACGTTTAGATGGATGTTATTAACTACAAAACGGAGGTAGTGGTGTGCAAAAATTTTTAAATAAATACACATGTGTAGGTATGTATGATTAGTAACCCACTTGTTCACGTTTTTAAGGCAGCTTCAATGCCGGGTGCTAAAGACGTGACCAACTGGGAAGCGATGCGCATATGTATGTATGTATGTAAGCGTTAAAGAGCTGCATGATTGAAAGCACAGTAATACTGTGATAGTATTCTCAACACAGCTCACAAGAAACAAACAGAATTAATGAGAGAAAGAAAGACGCAATTAAAAAATATGTCATTCTCACAAACATTAATTCGTGTACATATAACTCCGTATTACACAGCATAGCAAAGAAAACAAAACACTATACAGTAATTTAAAATCACGCGATCATTGAAAACATACTGATCACTTTTCCTTTCTTGGACATTCAAGGTAGATCAAAATATATTGCATCAAGTATGAAAATCAGTGAGAGAAAGTGAGCGCCAGTAATGCCGTTTTCTTTTCTAAAAAAATGAACATTTCTTTTACTTTTTATCTTGAGTTTTTTAAAACACAAATTTTTGCCCTGTAAACGATGATACAATAATATCTAATGAACTCACTACGTATTTCAAAAAATCATTATATTGCATATTTTACAATAAAAAGGGCAAAAACTGTCGCACTGTTTTCTAGAAAAGAAAACGCCATTAGAGGACTTGGACTATTTTCAACTGTCAAATTCTTCATGTCTGTTATTAGTCTGCGGTTTTCCGTTATGACAGAGGAGTTTATATTATGTTTATAAAAATGTTATTGTAAAAAATCATTGGTAGCTGGCGGCTTGTAGTAAAACTTTTTTTGTGTCGCCTCCGCAGCAATTTTTTCATCATTTTTTTTCTCTGCTAAAGCGAATTTTATCACGAACGTTAAAATTTTATGTTGCCAAAAGAGATACCATTTGGCACAGCGGAAACTTGAAAATTTTTCCCCACAGGCATATCTCTCTTCACCATAGTACTTTGCTACTGTTTGGCATACACCCTTATTATGAAAAGCTTTGTTTTTGATTGTGCAATATTTGTGGAACTTGACATATTATTTTTTTAAGATTTATTTTTTTGGCAGCCTGTGTAACAAGCCCCATGTTTTAAAATCAACACAGGATGGCATGGTGATTACATTATTACACATTTAAGTTTTAGAAAATAATTATTTTTCTTTATATTTTAGTAAATAACAGCAATAGCTTAAGCATTTTATAAAAAAAAATATTGACTATTACAAGAATATAAATCAAAATAATATACGATATGATAATAAAAATAATATAATATATATAGGGTGTTTTTTTAAGCCCGATAGAACTTGAAATTGTAAAAAATAACACAAAAAATTAAATTGTTTTCAAAATTTTTTTTTTATTCGAAAGATCAATACGTGACATTAAGATTTGAAAATGATTTCGGGCACCGCGGCTGTTCTTGACGAAGCGCATTCTGGACGTCCAATTTTGGGCCACTTTTTCGCGCACTGCTGGCCGTATGTCACGAATAACACGAACAATGCTGGCCTCCAAGGCGTCAATTGTTGCTGGTTTATCAGCATAAACCAGTGACTTCACGTAGCCCCACAGGAAATAATCGAGAGGTGTCAAATCGCACGACCTTGGAGGCCAATTGACAGGTCCATTTCTCGAAATCAACTTATCGCCAAATTTTGATTTCAATACGTCGATGGTTGCGTTCGCCGTATGGCACGTAGCGCCATCCTGTTGAAACCACATCTCCTCCGGATCAATGTCATATATATTTTCAAACAAAAAATCATTGATCATGGTGCGGTAACGATCTCCATTGACCGTAACGCGAGCTCCGGCCTCATTTTTGAAGAAATAAGGTCCGATGATGCCACCAGCGTGAAAACCGCACCAAACGGTGCATTTTTCTGCATGTAATGGAGTCTGTAGGGTCTCTTGTGGATTGGTCTCACTCCATATGCGGCAATTTTGCTTATTAACAAACCCGTTAAGCCAAAAATGCGCCTCATCGCTGAACACAATTTTGCGATAATTTTTTTTTTTGCGATATGATTTTCAAAGTAAATTTGGATAATTTCGTAGCGTTGTTCAAGCGTGAGTCTATTCATGATGATTTGTCAGAGTATACTGAAACAAATAAAAAAAATGTTTCATCAAAATTTAATTTTTTGTGTTACTTTTTACAATTTAAAGTTCTATCTAGCTTAAAAAAACACTATATATATATATATATATATATATATATATATATATATATATATATGATATAGAATAATAATATATATATTTTTTTATTTTTATACTCATTTAAATTATATTTATATTAAATAATTTTTTTATTTTAAAATGTTGTCCAAAAACATTTGGGCACACACGAAATCGTTACCTTTTAATATTTTTATTTTTTATACAAATTGAATTTATATATGGATGAAGTACGTTTTAATGCGATTCATGCAGATGTCTAGAGTTTATATACTCATAGAAAAACAACTTTTTGCCCCCTCTAAACTACTGATCGGTATATTTTATGAGGATTCCAAACACTGGATATTGTCCCAAAATGTTATTTTTTTTTTTGCATATGCATATTCGGTCATCCGTAGGCCTTTCAAATGTTTTGGGAATCCTCTTAAAACATTCCTGCCTTTAATTTGAGAGGGGTAAAAAAACGTTTTTCATATTCATACAAGGCGAGTCGCTCTAATGTGCATAGGTACACACAATGTTAATTGTGTTAATGGTCACATTAATGAATTTCGTTTTATTTAATTGCGCAATTAAATGCGATCATATATTTTTTGTTATTTTACTTTTAGATATATGTAAAAATAAAATGCTTTAACATTTCCTCTGACAGCTGTCCGTTAGGAAATACTCAACACAAGCGCACATAAATTACAAACTCACTTTTTTGTGGAGATGGGATAGTGAGTGACTTTTCGCTACCCCTTTATGCACGCACACGATGAGAAATTTTACTCATGCACGCTTACAATTTCCCGAAATTTTTTTAACAATTCCCAATTTTATGTGGAGCGGTGGCTGGAAGACTCCACACTTCCTCTTAGTCGCCACGAATTACATTGGAATTGATTCAGAGGTGAGCGCGAATCCCAACTACAAAGAAAGCAAAAGAACTTTGGAAAGCCCTTGCAAAATGTTGATGACCTTCCAATTTCATGTTTTATTTTCATTATATTTATCTCTCAATGTTTCATAGCTTTCATTCATGTTAATACCCATTGCTAGCGGAATGGAAGGTTTTCGGTTCGACGCATGGAACAACACTGCTTTCAAACTCTAAACAGAACCATCAATAAATAATCTCCACTCGCTAGCGATTTAGTTCATTCCCATTTTTACCACCAAAGCTTTTATATCGTAGCAGTAAGCGAACGAGTTGTCATCATTTAGAGTGTAGAGGCTCTGAAATTCAGCTTGCCGTTGGCGGTACGCCGCAGAGTTAACATTAGCATGTGTGAGTTTTCTTTGTTTTAAAAACGCTGTCAAAAATATGGCAAGTCGCTGCGATAGTCCCAATATGGCCACAATGAAATCCATTTCCATTTGTGTTATTAGTTCTGTTCCATCTCTTCCCTGTTGGGGTACATAATCGCTATCAAATGGATCTTCATAAGTAACACCACTTGCTCTAGCCATTCTTGTAAATTCTGTCCTACGATCTGGAGTTGGCGGCCATGGTGATACAAAATTTTCAGGTGGTTCATGCAGTGGTAGTGTGGCTGTTATAAAGTTAGTTGCTTTATACTTCATACTATCTTTACCTAAACTCAACCATGCCATGAGATTGTTATAACATTGGCGACACACTGTTTTAGGTGTGTAATTTTCACCGGTCAAGTCTATTTCGTCTTTTGAATTAACTTCCTTCCGATATCTTGTACAATTTTTTTTCTGTTTTGATGACCGCAAACCTAGCAAAAGAAATCAATTTGTTCACACTGCATATTGAAATTGTCAGTTGCCAATGTTATGCGCGAATTAGCACTTTCTCTATAGCCTCGATGTGAGCGTCGTGTCGCTTTTATATTGTGTGCTGCGTCCCTTGATGCATGTGCGGAGCTTATTGCTTTACCTGTTGAAGTAAAGAAAAATCAAATGAAATCAAAAAAATTTCCGGAAATTTTTCACGTTTTTCGCTACCTAAGCGCTACATAAACGGTATTAACTTCACATGTTCTAGAAAGTTGTTTATTGAGGTCTTAGATACATTTTTGTAGTTGATGGTTTTCTTGAATTTTTAACGGTTTGCTACCTATGGACCTAAACAGTGGAAAAAAGGTAAAAAATATATTTTTTTAATTTTTGGCGATTTTCATCTTGAAGATTAAAATTTTTGATTTTAAATGTGCACAATTCTTGTTTTATATCATAAGATCTACAACTTTGCCTCAGAGAGTAAATCAAAATTCCGAACGATTTGCAAGCTGTCAGCGTGAGAAAATGATCATTATTTTGCAAAAATGACACCGAGGCCCCAAATCTTTGGGGCCCATAAAAAAGTGCATGACTTTGGGCAAAACTGGTGTCCGTATATGCTTATTTTTTCCTGTTGCACTGTGTATTACTTTATTAATAAAAATAATTTTAATATATCAAAAAAATGACTTAAAGTCAGGTTTTAACTTGAGCTAAACAATTCCTATCAAACATAAAACAATTCAACTAATTACGTACAAACATTAATTAAAAATTCTAAAAAAATACAATAAAGCAAAAAATCACCAAACAATAACGAAAATATCTACTTATGCACTATCATGCACTACGTTTGTACATGCTCACGTGATTGAAACAAAAAACTGATCACGCATGATTCACGATAATCGCGTGAGCGGCGCCCATCTCTACTTGTTTGTGTATTTATATAATTTCAATTCGAAGAACCGGAAATTCAATTGTAGCTTTTCAATGTACATACATACTTATTTATGTAATTATAATTTCTTCAGTATACACGTTTTGTTAGGTCCTAATGTTTGCATATGTGAATATACATTCTATGATTTCCTTTTATACAAGGTGGCGCAAAAGTAATCCTCCTATCAGAAAATGCTATAAATTTTTCGATTGGCCCCTAATGTCAGTTCTGTTTTGACATTTGTGTAGTAAACACATGCGAAATACACGTTAATAAACAATGTTACGCTACACTGCTCCAGAACGCGGAATATTGGTGACTATTTATTTGGCCGTCCAACGCCTACTGGTGAAACACTGCGACGTTTAGCCGCTCGCCTCGAAGAGACTGGCACAACACGAGATGCTGCCAGGCGCGGCAGACCCCGGAGTAGCCGTTCTGCAGAGAATATTGCTGCTGTAGCCGAGGATGTCATGGAAGCGCCGTCGACATCGACCAGACGACGTGCCACGCAAATGGGTATCAGTCGACGGTCTTTACAGCGAATTTTGGAACAAGATTTGAAGATGTTTCCGTACAAAGTCCAGACGGTGCATCAGCTGTTAGCTGCTGACCGCCAATCGCGTCTAACATACGCTCAAGCCATCCTTAATCACCACCAACGGGAAGATGATTTTTCATCAAAAATAATCATGAGTGATGAGGCCCATTTCCATCTTAGCGGGTACGTAAATAAGCAAAATTTACGCTTCTGGGGCACTGAAAATCCGCGTGTAACCCACGAAGAGCCATTACACCCGCTCAAAGCCACTGTATGGTGTGCTGTTTTCGCTGGAGGAGTCATCGGACCTTTTTTCTTCGAAGACGTCGCGGGCCAAACGGTTACTGTGAATGGTGAGCGCTACAGAGCAATAATTAACGAGTTCTTTTTGCCGCAACTTGATGAATTGGGATTGGAAAACATGTGGTTCCACAACCGATATGCTGAAGGATGCATTTCCCGGGCGCCTAATCTCCCGTTTTGGCGATTTGCACTGGCCGGCAAGATCGCCTGATTTGACCGCTGCAGACTTCTTTTTGTGGGGCTTATTGAAGTCGTGGGTTTATGTCAACAAGCCTCAGACTCTTGCAGCTCTTAAAGACAATATCCGTCAAGAATGTGAGGACCTATCGCCGGAAGTTTTGGCCAAAGTGATGGAAAATGCCATAAAAAGGGCTCAAATGACAATCAACTGCGGCGGCGGCCATTTACATGACATCATATTCTCGACTTGATGTAAAAAAATTAAAAGACCAAATAAAAATAATCCACAAGAAGAATCAAAGTTTTTCATTTTTTTTTTAAATTACAACCAAAAAACATCGGAAGGTTATTTTTGCGCCACCTTGTATTATCAACAGTTCAAAAAAATTACAACAAAAGTTGTTGGACGTCAGGCGTTGGGTGATCGATTTGTTATATCAACGCCCAGCTAAAAAAATATGGATGGACCATATATGATAATCCACACATGTTTTGCAACGTATTTATATCTCAAAAATCGTAATTTTCAACTTAAAAATGCAGAAATATTAGTCAAATCGGACTTCATGATGTGTAAAAAATGAATACAAATATCTTGTTTACTCACCTCTTGATGGGAGAATTTTTTTTCCATTTTTCCCTTGGGGTGTGTGTAAATTAAAAACTTCAAGCTTGTTTTCTTACGAGCGAGTTTTTTTGAGATATGACTACGTTACAATCAAGGAGCAATATGTATGTATTCATTTCTTATGTTCAAACAGACAGAACTATTTAAATATATTATTTCTATTATGTAAAGGGTGATTTTTTAAGAGCTTTCGGATTTGATTTAAAGAAAACATTTAAAATTTAGAGAAATGTATGAAATTTTTATTTGAGTCGATAGAACGTCTATGTACTTACATATATAATTTAATGTTTAGAGATGAATTCATGTAAATGTTGACCGCAGCTACGCCTCAACTGGTTCATACGCTGTGTCCAATTTCGGCATGCTCCCTTCAACCGTCAACCGTTGCAGGATTGTCGCTATTGACATGAGCTTTAACATAGCCCCACAAAAAAGTCTAAAGGCTTTAAATGGCATGATCTAGGCGGCCTGTTCACCGGCCCCAAACGTGAAATAAATTGTGGCTTCATTTCCTCAAAATTTTCCACGTAGTGGAGTAACACAGGCCTAATTGCTGCAAACGTAAATAATGTAAATTTGGTGCGAAATTTATTTACAAGATTCCGAATAGCCGCCTGAGAAGGTCGCCCAAGCTGAAGATAATATTGAAGAAGTGCACGATGTATTTCTTAACCTAGCATGAATTTTGATAACAAAATTCAACAGTCTGCAAGCGTCGTTCGTCTGTAAGTGTATTCATGGCTAAGTTATAGACCAAACTGAACATGTTTAACAGTAATATGTTACATGAAAACAGCCGACCTGCAAAAAACAGTGTTGCCGAAAAGAAAGTTGCTAAAAAATCATCCTTTAAATACTCGTATATGTTCACCACCAGTAAATTTTAGTAATTTCTATTTGGACATAAGTTAAAATAGCAATGTTATCAGCGCGCATTTTACAAAAGCTGCAAACTTTTAAATTTATGTATTTGTTAAAGAAATTCCTCTTCTATGTAGTAATCGAGAATTGGCGTGCAATGTTCATCGACTACAACACTTGTGCTTATCCGTTAGACTTTGGGGACATTTGTGGGATACTTAGGCAATTTAATTTGAAAACAATAATAGTTTATTTGCAAAAAGTGAACATGAAAACCGTTTCTTAAATACAGAAAACATAAACAATGTTATGATACCACAAGGACAGATTTTTGTTAGAATACACATGTGAACTCAAATTCGCAGATCGTTGAACTAGTTTAAGTACCTGGAAATCATAAGGATTTTTTTTCCTAATTTATTTCAACTAAATGTATTATAATCTACGGACTTCGACCCTGGTGCAGCAATTTTTTTAGATTTCAATTCACCACTTTTTTAAAACAATACCATATGCTGCCCAAATACAAACTCACATGTATTCTAATATACTTATGTAAACGCAATAATTACCTAATAAAGCAAAAAAAATACCACATTAATAAAAATAGAGATCCCAGATAAGAAAGTTTTATATGGACCATATATTTTAGAGTCCCAAAATTTAAGATATATGTTCACATATGTAATTCATATATATATTCTATATACACAATCACATATAACTGCATATACGATGATATATGTATGCACATCTGTGTCATATACCTTAACTTTTTGGATCTAATAGCCTTGACAGACATAGGATTTGTATACTACAATAGTGCGGTATACTGTATGTGTATCAAGCCAAACTACAATTAAACCTTCCAGCAAAGTGGTATAAAGCTGGTTCGTATACTATGAAAATGTACGTAGTATAATCCTAGCTTTTTGCTGTGTTCAATAAGAACTGTGCAACCCAGTCAACTGTACAGCTATAGCAACATTAACAAGGTAGTAACGACACTACATCAGCTGACTAGCCTGAGTCCATCGAAAGTGCTTAAAAAAATTCGTGCATGTTGATGATATATTCATCGATGATGATTCATCTGTGCCGACAGTGCGCCCAGATATTTGCTACAACAAATTTTGTATTGTTGTAAAAACGGCACCACCTGGTTGACTTGCCTTTTTAAACAAATAAGCAAATGTAGTAACCAATATTGTAATACACATACTACAAGTCTGTCACACTAAAATAGTATAAAACCCGTAGTATGTACTATAGTATGTCAACCATATGTCTGTCAGGGGTATAAAGATATATGGTTTATATATAACTGTTTTCGCTAGGATATTAAAAATTTAAGAAACTATAAAGAAAAATAAAAACTCGCAACTACTATCACTAGAACGCTTTTTTAGGATTTCCATAAAAAGTGTGGGCTTTACTTCATCTAGTTTTCTAGTTTTATATTCCGTTTTCAACGATTTTTTTTTTGTAAAAGTATTTAATTCTATGCCTGGTAAACGTAGTTCCTTAGTTTCTCCTAATTTCCATCACTTTTTGATTCTCATATTGTTTTATTAAAAACTAAAAATTTGTACAAATTGGCTCAAAAATACTTACCAAACATATTGGCATTATTTTTAAAAAAACAATAGATATACGAGAATCTTATATTAATTTTAAAATTGCAAAATGATTTTATATGCGACCAACGGGAATTATCGCCAAGTAATAGAGTTTTATTTTTACAAAAAATTGGATTATTATTAGAAATTAAAGATTAACTTTTCTCAGACCTAGAATTCAATACTCATACCAAAAAATCGTTTAGGTTACAAAACCGAATACATATGTATATAAATTAGAAATCTGAAGGGCTCAGAAACCATATTTACGGTTTCGAGTTAACGAGATTTCGGCTTATCGTTTTGTGTTTGTATATATTTATTATATCGTCACTTAAAAATGAAAACATCCTAAACATATAAAAAATAAATACTTAATGCAAAATTAATTCACCTTTATTTATTTATTTTAGCAATTTTTTTGCATCTCCCATAAAATTGCAAATATGTTAGTCAGAGCGTTTCTCATTTACACTTTTAGCTGTTGATTGCATTACGAACTATAAGAGTTTATTAACAGCCAATTACGATTTGGAGGGGCTTAAACATATATCGTATTAAAAATAATAATAAAAAGGACCACTACTTTGTAACGAATTAAATAAATTTGTGGATTTAATAGTACGAGTTATCGGGACTCTACTGTAATAGTTACATACAACAATGATAAGTAAAACTAGTTGTTCAAATATAAAGTTAGATTTTGCTTTATATTAAGAGACATATCAACAGTGATGAAAATTTTTAGCCTTTTCAAGGCTAGATTTAGCATTTGTTGTCTTTGAGCCTCGAAATTTACGTTTTACCTTCGTGACTTTTTAGCTTTTTTATCTTAAAACAAAAAGTCAAAATTTTATAATTTAAATTTTCTGCTGGACCCATAAAATCATTTTGAAACGTATTAAAAAAAATATAATTGAATTAATGAAACGTAAGTATACTAAAGACAAAATTGCATTGATAGAAATTCAATGGCGAAAGCTATTAAGTTATAACTGGACAAATATTAAGTCTACAGTTAAGTTTTGGATGGAGATGAGATAATAAGAAATCAATTTCTTGATTTGGTTAATTTAGTATTTACCTATAGCATCTTCCAATTAGACGTTTCATATTGATATTTTAAAAATCGAGTATTTTTAAAGGAAATCTTCGAAATTTTATTTAATAGTTAAGAGGAAAACAATATCAGAAACATATTCTTTTTATGAAAATTTCCTTTACCAATTCGCACATTTGCAGCTGATTGTCCGAAGCCCATCTTTGAGGTCTTAAATAGATTGCCAAAGACCTTATCTTTAACGTAGCCCGAAAGAAAAGTCTAAAAGTGTTAAATCAAAAGATTTATTTATTATTACAAACAATTAATTTCCCATTTGGCAGTTTATGTTTAAAAAAATGTTTTTTTTTTAATATGTATACATACAAACATGTCACAGTTTTCGGTTCCGTTCGGAAAGGCAATTCAATTCGCATTTTAGCTCTACAAAAAACTAAAAACTAAAAGATTTTTCAGGTTGAACCCATTTTTATATAAATTAAATGTTTCCATTTGTAATTTTAAAGAAGAACGAAAATACGGATTGAATTCCGTTTCCGAACGGAATCGAACTCTGTGACATGGCTGATAAATTGCCGAACCAATATCGAAAAACTAAGAGTAACATACATACATATTCAATTTGAATAGTATTACTAATAGTTTTTCTTTTCAGAATCCAAAACTTTTGGAATACTTTGGTACCTCCACTACTTATTTCCGCCCCAGCAAAAAGTATTGAATAATAATGGAACCAAAATTAGAAAGAAGTTTTCGGTGCAAGACTCCCAGGAATCTTTTGCAATTATTGCTGATTCGAAAGAATAACTTTAAATGAAAATAAATTTGTTAAAATTTCAAAAGCCCATTATTCATCCTAGACTGTTGATTATTGGCAGCGTTTCCAATATTAAGGAAGATTTTGACGGAATAAGATACCCCATGTGTACAATATTAACGGCTGTAGATATATTTTTGAAATATGTTTTGTTTTTAATTTACAATTCCCGATAGAACCGGAGGTATTTTTCAATTTTTTCCAATTTTTTACGAAATAAAATCGGATAAAAAATTTACCAAAATTTCTGTCATAATAAACGAAATTTTATATGTTAAGCCCTAAATAAATGTAAATACATACATAAATGAAATAAATTTTATTGTATTATTTTATTTTTTGATGGATGTTTGTAACTACATAGTTATGTATGTACTTATATGCTCGCGTAATACCCTTTTCAAAAACCTGTATTAATTATTGTTTTCTTTTTTACCATTATATTTTAAAATTAATAATTAATTTCAATAAAAATAAAATATGTGTGTACATATAAAACCTTAAAATTTTTTTCATTGAAATTCGGTTAAATTTAGTAAGTATTTTATTGAATTTTTCTTTTTATCGGATAAAAATTGTAAGGTTTTGGCAATAATTTTATTGCTTTTGTTTAATGTTTTTAATAAAAATATTAGAAATTTAATAATTTTTTTATTATAACTTTTTTTAATCTAATAAAAATTTTATAAAACCAAGTAATATAATTATTGACATTCTTCCGATTTGCAATAATATTTTTATTTTTTATTTATATTTTTATTGAGTTAAATAACAATTTATCGAAACTGTGAGAATGTCAAAAACAATTTTAATTGAATGAAATATTTTCTTTAACAATAATCCTCCAAATTTTTATAAAAAATTTAATTGAACTTGAAATAAAATTTATTGAAAAATTTTTAATTATTGATAAAATGTTATATTCATTCAATTAATACGATTACCAATTAAAAAATTTAAATTTTTTTACAATTCTAGTTATCAAATCTGCGATTTTCTTTATCGCAGGAAATTTGAAAAAAAAAATCAATTGAATACCGGAATTTTTGTTATCAAAAACGAAAATTATTTTTTCCTGTGTAGTATGTAGCTTTGTCTTGTTGAAAACAATCGTCTTTCACATAAATATCTTTCTATTCCGGCCATATAACATAATAAATTATCCAAATATAGAAGAGAAATGGACCATCCTGCGATTTCCTCAACACTATGGGCTACAACAGCAATGTTATCAGTTCTTCTTGAGTAACGTTCACGAGTTAAATTTCTCTAATTTGTTCCACGAGTTTCACAATTGCTGGTCGACGAGCCAAAAATGCTTGAATTCTACGAACTGTGACTTTTTCACCATATTTTTAGTGAATTTTAATCATTTCTGTATATGGTTCCATTTTTATTAATGTCGTCATCTCTTAAATAGTTACAGGTTGAGTCATGAGAAAATGCCTCGCTATTGAGAATTAAACGCTAAAACGCTGAAACTAGAGACAGAAATCATACCGGAATTTAAAATGCTTATTTCTTAAAAAATGATACAGAAATGTTGCCATGATTTCGCAATTTCCGATAATTTAATAAAATTATTAGACTTTTGTAATATTTTTGCAAATGATAGTTCCGATTAATGGTACTTTCGATTCCATGAATTTCCAATTCTACGAAAAGCAATTTATGTATTTGCGTTGGCAGCTCTGCAACATTTTTTCCACTCAATAATACGAATAATGGCATTTTTGAAAGAATATGCCTGATTTACATTTTTTTGAGTTTTTTCTTGTTTTTAGTTGCTATGAAATGTATTATGTCTAAGGATACAAACGATGTACTGATATCGAAAATGCGGAAAAACAGTCAAATGTCATGCAACTTGCTTCAATGTTTAAGCTGAATGTCCATAACAAGCGTTGTATGCGTTGTCGGTGTATGCTTTTCATGCTTTCTACGCGTCTATGCTTTTCTAAATTCAAGTTACATGCAACGTTTTTTATGCGCCAAGTTTTCTGTTTTGATTAGCTGTAGTATAAATATTTTTATCATATAGAAATAAATTTTGCAATATGGAAAGTTAAATTGAGAGCTTAAAAGAATTTATTGAGTTTGTGCACATAATATTTTGTGCCATTGAGCCCTACGAAAAGCTTTTATTGTTTAAAAGTTAATTAGCTTCTTCTCCATTGCTCTTACTGAATAAATTTATAAAATTAATAAACAAAATAGAGATGAGACTCCGTACGTAAAAGTAATCGAAAACTAAAATGGAAATTTTATTTGTTGAAAAATTGTTTTAATAAATTATTTTTAATATATTTTATTCTTGAAAATATTTCTAAACTTTATTACGAAAGGTTTGTTCTTAAATTGAAACGTTTTTCAGTACAAAAAATAGGTAAATGTAATCTAGGATACAAACATATATGTATGTACACATATCGAAAACATTGAAAATAGAACTTACATCAAAAACAGTTGATATTGTTTAAAGTTTTAATTTGTTTTAATGAAAGTTTAATATAATATCTCCAGTTGTTCTAAGAAATATTTGGGTAAAGTTCCCTGATGATCTGCATTAGCAACATTAGCAACAAATGCGCATAGGAACTAGCTATACCCCTCAATAATCAATTTCAATTTGTTTTTAATAAAAGTGTTAATATTTTACTATATATGTAAGTAAAATATTACTTATGGGAAATAGTGCGATTAAAAATTTAAAATACTAAGATGTAAGTAAAGTTTTGAAAATGATTGTTATGTTATTCTGCATTTTAAATGGAAATGTGAATGTTTAATTATTTACTTACTTTTAAAATTTTTATGTACATACGTCGTTTTTTCAGGTGGAGTACTATGAATTCCTACCATTTGTTAGCACGTCTCCTTTTAATAGCGAAAGCAATCCAAGTAGTAGGCGAAAGAGGTCCAAATAGGAGTGTGCAAGTGAAGCTTTTACCGACTTTTTAAATAAAATTAAAAAAATTGCTGAAACTCGGTTTGCCGCTCCATGATTTGCCAAGTGATGATGTTAAGAATGCTAAATTTTTCATTTTAAATTATTTGCGCGACCAAGTCGCAGCAACAAAAAAGGTTTGATTTTTGTTTTTGTATGTATCTTCAAAAGGAACTCTGAATTATTTTTTTAACTGCTTTATTTTTGTTTAGTTATGTATGTGTGTATTAATGGAAAATAATAATAAAAAGACTGAATTCTATAATAAATACTTAAATTTAAAACTATAAATACTGAAGAAGGTGTATATGTATTGTACATATTATATTTTATTTTGAAAAAGATAGTCACGTAAAAGGTCCCTTTGTGAGAATGCATTCCTGGTGAGTTGTTGTAGGAAAATTTTGGGGCCTTTTTGCAATGGCTGTGTTTCTTGCCTCCATAATCCTTCTGTAACACAACCATTTACCCCTCGGTCAACAAATTCGGGTGGGCAATAAGTTCCATTGTGCATCTTTACGTAATTGTGAAGCACAGCTGCGGAATACGGTGTCATGTTGAGAGTTCCACGTAGTATTCTCGATCGTGCCGTCAAAATACCGAACGCATTTTCTATGGTTCTGCGTGCTCTAGATAACCTTTTATTAAAGTTTTCCTTCTCTTCGCTCAATAACAGTCCGGGATATGGCCTCATAAGGTATGGTTTAAGAGGGAAAGCAGCATCGCCAACTAAATAATGCGGAAAATTTAATCACTATTTGGCAATGTAGTGTCCGCTGTGAAATATAACTTTTCCAGTTGCAAGAACCTTCCAAATTTGGAAAGTCTTAGTACACCGCCATCGCTTTGGGATCCATAAGCACCTATATCGACCGCAGTAAATGTGTAATTTGCGTCAATACAATGCTATATGTTCCTAAAAACAGATAAAAACTTTAGATAAAATTTAACCGATAACATATTTCTTAATATACCTTCATAATTATAGTAATTTTGCCCGAACGAGGTGGGCATGTAATGGCGACGTGCTTTCCGTCGATGGAAACCAACACAATTCGGCAAATCCCACATATTCTTGAAATCCTCCGCTATTCGTTTCCATTCATACGTGTTTGGCAAGGACAAGTGAAGGCCACTTAGTTGATTCCATATAACCTCAGACGTCTCCAAAACGATGCGTCTTACCGCGGTCACTGACATTTTAAATGTTAGCGGGAGGTTCTGTATACTAGCACCATGCGCTAAGTAGCTACATACATTGAAAAAATTTATTGTTTTATTCAATATTGTACGTACACAATTTTAAACTTACATTAAAGTCAAAAAGAGTTCTTCTCAAGGTCATCCTTTAAAATGGTGTATAAGCAATCGAAGACGTCTGGAGACGTTCTCGTCACGGTTTTTTAATTTTTCAAAACTCGCTGTAAAAAAAACACTCAGTTCACGTTCCAAAAACAAGGGACGCACCCAAAATCTTCTCATTTTATTTTGCAGGCTTTCGTAGGGCTCAATGGCACAAAATATTATGTGCACAAACTCATTAAACGCAACGAATTCTTTTAAAATCTTAATTTCACTTCCATTTTGCAAAAGTTATTTTTAATTGACAAAAAAAAAATATTTACACTACGGCTGATAAAAAAAAAAGTTGGCGCGTAAAAAGCGTAGCGTGTAACTTGAATTTAGAAAAGCATGAAACGTGTAGAAAGCATAAAAATAATAAAACGCGCAACGCATAGAACGCGTGTTATGGACTTTCAGCTTTTAAGCGTTCTACGCTTTGTGCTGTGTAACTTGTCACATACAAGTTCACTGATATTACTTTTTTGACAGATGCTTAAAACGCGTGATGTGGACTTTTAGCTTTACATTGAAATTTCCTTTGCAAGTTCAATAAATCTTAGTTGCCAAGAACTTAGTAGAGGGAAAAGTAGTAATTATTTATCCTGACATCAGTATTTTCTGTGTACTCGTATATGAAGAAATAAATTACAATAATTTTTAAATAACTATATACATATAAATAAATTAAGTTATATTTTCAGCAGATCAGCAAATTTTTAGATAACTTTTTACTTGGCAAAAAATGTGTTCAAAACTTACTGTTTTCTAAAAGTTCTTGCAAGTTGAGCTGGTAGTATAGAAAACGCGAGTGTGTTAGTAAAAAAGTTTGAGAGTTTTGTACTTGCGTGTGGTAACAGAAAGTTAACGAAAACTTTCCTTAAGTACATTATAGGTTGTCAGTCTTAAGCCAACATATGCTCATTTTAGTTGGACCTTAACACTCTAAGCCGACGACATGTGCATTGAATTAACAATTGCACACTACACAATATAGCATTGACAGATTTACTCTTAACCTTGTGGTATATTTTTCATTATTCGAGGTATGTAATAGTTAACTAATGTGTTCGGAAACATATTTATTTGTGAAGTATAACATTTTTTGTTGGCATACTTCATATAGAAACATAAGCAAATTCTTTAAGGCGTTTTCGGTTAAATAATCAGACTCTTGAAATCACATATTATATAGATTTAAAAAAGGATTCTTTACGAAATAATAACTGCTGAGGTATGTTGCAGCACGGAAAACGTGCGCACGTTCCGCTAGCAATTAGTCAAATTTGCGTTTTCTATTTTTTCAAATCATAAAAAGATGATTAAAAAACATTAATTTTCCGACTACACTCGAACCTCAAGGGTACTAAAAATATCTTAATTTCAAACCAAATACATGTACACTCCTTTATTAAAACGTCATATCTCAAAAAACTTATTCAAAAAAGGGGTTTCAAGTATTTAATTTACTTACTCATGAATGGTGGAATTTACAAGGCGTGGAAAGTTTTTTCTACGAGAAAAATTATCAGATGAAATGATAAAAAAAAAATTAAACCGTTAAAAAGACATTGTGAGTCCCATTAATAAATTTGTATGATTTTATTACACAATATGTATGATGATACGGCAAAGAACTGCATTCAAAAATAATTTTCTTTACTTTATAAAAACTGGCTAAACTAATTTTTTGTATAAAGCCGTTTTTTAAATCGGCGTTTTTCAAAAAAGGAAATTTTCGGCTTATTAAAAAATTCGATTTTTGAATTCTCTAGCACACTTTTCTCTAAGTATCTGAAATATCCACTAAATTTGATACTCTAAACCTCATTCATATTGATTGTTATTCGTCGTGTTATTCCCGATATAAAAATAACTTTCAAAACGATTAACCTGCTTTAATCTATTCTTTATATGATCTCTTATTATTCGCTTGAATTCACTTAAACGTAAAATTTCTACTTTATCATTATTATATTTAAAATTATTTAAATAGAATGTTTATTTTAATAAAACAATAAATTTGTCGCAATTTTTCAATTTCTTTATCAATTTAGAAAATAAATTTTTTCGAAGATTCGAAATCCGGGAAATTCCAAACTTTAACAGCACTTACAATAACAAAAATGTTTGACGACTCTTAATATGTTTTAAAAAACACTATATTTGAACGAGGAAATAGCTAAATTTACTTCGCTACCTTTCAAACTTCGGTACGTTATCTGACCCACTTTGGATAGGAAATCGGCAACATGCGCATTCTTAATGACTAACGCTGCAGTCACATCATGAAATTATTTTTAAATTTTCATTCAAGATTTTTAGACATACTGCTTTACAAAATTCACAAAATTTGAAAGCTGTGACGTAGGCTGCACGCAAACTTAAAGCAACTTTTTTAGCAATATGCCATCAATTTAAAATGCGGATGAAATAACTGCAGTTAACTAATTTCTTGACTATAATTTGAATCATTTTATGGAATGAAAATTTGTAAGCGAATTCTCGTAAAATTTTCAAATTGTGAGTGTATTATTAAAAAAAGTGTGAGAGAATTTAAAATTTGAATGAAAATTTGATAGTGACCAAGTAAAATCATAATTTGAAAAATGAGCTCACGCTGGACGCTAACAAATCACTACATTTTCACATCTCTACTAAATTGAATTATTGCACAGAAAAACTATTTGCTTACGTTATACTTTTAACCACTTTACCATTTCTTATTAACTTGTTACAAAGTATCATCTGATGAAATCCAATCAAAGTTAGGTTTGTTCTATGTTTGAATGTGCATTACCTTTTTCAATTGCTGCAGAGTGTACATTATAATTTAATTTTGTCTGTTGTAATTTTCACAACATTTATTTTGTTGCCAAATTAAAGTGCCAAGAATTTTTTATTTAGAATTTTATTTTTTGATGAAGCGTGAAATTGGCTCGTTTTGAATTCGTTTACATTCATTAGTTTACCGGTTATGGTGTGAACTGTTACGCTCGAAAGCAAGTAGATACACGTTGAGGGTTAATATTACAGGTAACAAATATAATATCCTATTAACACTTCAGTAATTGATCAAATACAAATAATTTACATGCACGCTAAATGCACAAACTATGAAAAAAGCGATGCAAATTATGCAATTTAAATAAAAATATAAGTTTGTTTATTTATACACTTATTTACTCTTTAGGACTTCAATTTAAACACACCCAGCAAAAACTTGGTAGCGACTTCACATTAAGGATAACGTAATTTAAAAAAAATATGTCTAAATTTTTTGAGAATGATTGTACAATTTCCTACTAATATTTAACATAAAAGTATCATAGACTGTTTAATCGGTGTGCTGTCGCTTAGAAAGTAAGCCATGATGTCAGTACGTATTACTGCTCTTACAGATCTTGGTGTGTCAACAATTGAAAAAATTTGGGATAGAAGCATCACAAAATAAAACACCTAAGTTGATTAGAATTATTCAAAAAGGAACAAATGATAACTTGTATATTTTTAGATCGAATCAAATGTTTTTAGATTTATGTTCATCAAATAATATAATGCGTAGCTGGGAATCCTCCTTTAAAAAAAATTTCCACCTGTCTACAAATGTTAAAAACAGTACCGTAGCGGTCCGCAACATAAGCCCTAAATATGTTACACTAAATCATAAGTTGACAAACCAAAACACGAAAAAGTGTAAATAAGATCATCTCTTGAAGTTTACCAGCCATTTTAACTTTTGTTTCCAAGTGAACGTATAAGATAACTGCGTATAGATTAATCATTTGAAATCCTAATGCATCAGCTCAAAATTCGGTCATAGATGTAATTAGAATCATCACACGATTTTTCAGCTTCAAGAAATAGAATAATCCAAACAAAGCCAATCTTCAAACACAGAATTCCAATGACAGCAACATGAAAATGAACGGCCTTCATTATCTGGTGGAACAACAGTATTAAAAACTCAGCTAAAAATCTCTTTCCACAATCCGCGTTCAAGTAAATTTTAGTTAAACTCAGACAGCATTCTACAAAAAACTATCCGTTCCCCGTGGTATCACATTATTGCAAAAGTCAGGTCTTAGTCAAACGAAAAAAACTAAAAGGTCAAGTGCAGAATTTCGTTAAAATCACGCTATTCACATTTTAAAATAAAAGTTAAAGTGGCAAATAAACTTTCAGACTTCTTACCTTCGCGACCAATAAGAATCCACAAACTTCATCATATACAGGAATTTCATTCGGCGTCTCGGTACTTTTTTATGCTCGCAGCTATTTAATCAGAAGATTTGAAGAGGAATATGGCTAATTGCTTAGCAGCAATTCGGGTATCTTTTATGACCTGAATCCAGAGGTGGCGAGAGAACACTTCAAACCACGATTTGTACAACAACGAATAATTTTACTTTTTCGGTTGTTGGCCCATAGTTTTTTAATATTGAAATAGATGAAAATGAGAAATTTTTAAACAAAGCCATTTTTTATTGTAATGTAATTATTTTTCGAACAAATTGGTTGTTAGTGATTTTTAATCCAAAGTGATCAAAGTTCGTAATGTTTTTAGTCAGAAAGAATTTAACATGGGACAATATTCCAAATGAATAAGCAAAAAATTTAACACTAATTAATTTCAACTAACAGGGCACAACAGAAACAACGTTGTTTTTCGGGGGCCGCTTCACTCCCATCATCAGTATTCATGTCTGTTTCCATGTATCCGCCACTGTTTAGGTGCCTCGGTTGAATGTGATTTCAAATTTGTATTCATACAAATTATGACTCGAAAAGGTATACGACTACAATTTTTTGTCCACTCTAAAAATGTAAGCTTTTTTCTTTTGGTTTTAAATAAACAAATGGTACAAAGTGCCTATAAAGGTAAGAATAAAAGTTATATACCGAACTGGTATGTTCCCCTCTGAGTTAAAAACTCTTTTTCTGGCAACACTTTGTTTTTGTTGCAGGTTAGTTTAATTGGTTTGTTATCACTGGTCTTGGACCGTTGTTTCAGAAGTATAATCCATGGTTTTATTTATAATTAATTAATTAAAGGTCGGCATTTGTTTGTTGTTGATTTTAATTGCCTTTCGGCATTTGTTATTATTACCCACATGGCATCATGATCATTATTCCTTTTACTCTGTATTGATTGTATGTTTGTTTATTTTTTGATTAGAGTAGTAGTCATTTGTTGTCCCTTCATTCATGATCATCATGCGGTTCAAACACTAAAAAAGAAATACCGAACATGTGCCTTCTTCACTCATCTTTTCAGTGAGCGATCGTGTGTGCAATTTGAAAAGGTTCCTTAAATGTTTCCTGTCTTACAACATCCTTTCGTAATAAAATACACACAGACAGATAATAAATTAAACGGTTTGATTATAATAAAATAGGATTATTTTTGGCTTTTCTTATTCGTTTACGATGATTGTTTTATCATTCGATAATTCATTTTTTTATTAGTCAACATTAATTGCTTCGAAATTAATGGGATGTTATCTGCTAACTTGACCATGTTAAAACAAATGGTTTATTTGTTGGTATGACTAAATACCACATACAGGCCATGGATGAAAACGTTTGAAATTTTAAAATTAAGGTTTTTAATATTTATATATTATATTATGGGAATGTGTGCCTAAGAATGCTTTATTGTCAACCATATGATTTTAAATATAAAACGACGGTAATATCCATTTAGAGGACATCTTCAAATTCTGGTTATAGTTTTAATTTTATAATTTACATACATATGCATTTATCCGAAAAAGTGCATAAAGGCAGAATTTCAGAGTTGTAAAAACTACTTAAAATACATATTTGTTAAGCGAACAACGGACTTCAATATATATAAAGGATAATGATTTTCGGTTAGCCCTCCTTTATGAATGACATCGTTATATCTACGCCTAACACTTGCTTTTATTTATTTTTTTAATGTATATCTTTTTGAGATGTTCATAAAAATCGTGAAATTATTTATTGTATTAGAATCTTAAAATTTATTTTTGAAGGCCATTCAATAATTTAAATAATTTTAAATAAAAATGTGCGGCCGCATGGTTTGTAACATCCGCAACGAAAAGCAAAGCTTTTAAAAATTTATCTACTTAATTTTAATACTATCCTTGTTTCGAACTAGATTGGCACAGATAGCTTTCATGCAATTTCTTTACCGAAAAAACTTAAACACATTCATGCATTGCTTTTTCTTTAAAAACTTTTAGAATTTGTATGAAAATCAAATTTTGTTTTTATTTTTCATAATCCTATTAATGTCAATATATAAATAGCAGCATCAGGGTTCCAAAAAATTTTGGAAGCTAACAAAACCTTTAAAGGGCAAGAAATCGTTTTGCTCAGATCATAATAGTAATGATGAAGCCGGCACAGAAAAAACTAATGTAATTTCCGTTGCATTTGGTAACTCACTATCAAAAACCCATCGCCTTTGGATACATGTGTATCAGATTTCGTGAATTGTCTCGATGACCGTTCTATTGGTAGTAATAATATTGACTATACAGATGGCACTGGCGTTAAGAAATTTACTATGCTTTTAAAAAACAAGTAAGAGAGATAAATTCGGCTGTGCCGAATCTTTTATACCCTTCACAATAGTATGGAGTAACGAAAGAAGTCACAATCACGAAAATTCACGCTCACGAAATACGAAAGAAAAAATTAAAAAAAAGAATTTAAATGAAAAAAAATACATTTAAGCAAAAAAAAAAAAATTGCGACTCACCGTCTCACGGACGCTCCCTCACGTGATGGAAACAAAAAATTAATCACGATCATGAATTATTGGTTCTCATCTCTATTCCATAGTATAGGCTGATTTCATAAACGCAGTTTGCAAAGCAACACTAGAATGCCTTGTAAACTCATGCTTGCAGTGTTGCTTTGCAAGGTGTGTTTATGAAATCAGCCATAAATTATAAATTTCGTAACAAATTTGTAACTCTTTCTTGCCTAGAGTGCATTATAAAATTTATCACACATCCAAGAAGTGTTTCAACGTCTTTATCATAAAGCCAGTGGTCTTCGACTAAATAAAGAAATGATTTGAAACGTAAGAAAATGTTTAATAATGAAGAAATTCTCCCAAAATAGATACAAAATATCGACACCTATTACATAAATCTGCTAGTCTAATGATTAAAATGTTCCAATATTATCTTCATATTGAAAATAATTTAAATCTATCAAAAATTCTTTAAAAAACAAACTTTTTCAAACAAAAAGTAAAAGTAATAAAAATAACTAAAATTTGTCAAAAATTAAAAAAAAATTGCAAACGATTGTTCAGGATTTGAAACCGTACCCAACCTGGTGGCACGGTTTCGAATCCTGAACACAACACGATGCTATTTTTTAGGATTTTCGATACATTTTAGTTGTTTTTATTACTTTTACTTTTTATTTGAAAAAGTTTGTTGCACAATTTATTTAATAAACTCATTTATAATATTTTTTTAATTTTTGCGTTTTTTTCAATTTTATGAACGATAAAAGGTTTATTTTTCAAAAATATCTAATATGTTATCAGATAGGATTTTGTACAGTGGTAAAATAATTATATAATGAATTTAGTAAGTTGTCGACGTTTTTATTTGATATAATAATAATGCCAAAAACAAAAATAACTTGACGGTGTAACAAAAAAATGTTAAATTATAATTTATAACTACATATTTTAATTCATTATTTCAATTAAATTTTTTCTTTGAAATTCGCATGATGTACGTATGTATGTAAACTAATGGTATTCTGATAGTTGTTTTTTTAAATTTTGTTAACTTTTCCATTTACTTGTCTGTATTGCGGTTGGATATATAACCTGTATATTTCTGATATAGAATCACAATCGAATTTCAACCTCAATTGATTTAAAAAATCGAAAAACAGCTGGATTTAATTAAAAACATTTTTTATTTAAATCTTCTTCTGCGTTTACTGTGTAAGACAGAGAAATAAATATAAAAAATTACGATAAAATCGCAAACAGAAAGCTTTTTGCTCTCAAATCCAACCCATAATTCGGCTGATTTTCGTAATATTTTACCATTAATCTGCGTCCAATTCCGTAGTGCGTGCTATCGACAATGCGATATTCCGCCAAACTATGATTTTTAGGTGTTTTTAATGAATGTAAGACCAGTTAATTTTATATGAATGTGAAGACGTGAATTTTTTATCTCCTAAGATCTTAACTTATCATTTTGTATATGTTGAATTGGGGAAAATACGAAAATATGCCAAAAAAAATACTATTTTTGGAAATTTTCGCCAAATATGCCGATCTAAAAATCCAAAGTTCATATGTATGTATACGATAGGAACTGGTTGTTTGAAAAATATTTGATGGATTTCGAACTATTCTTGGAATACATTTTAATTAGGCCCACATTAAATTATTCAATTGGAAGAATAAATATAAATTTGTGGAAAGTAGGTATTTGCAATACTTTTATTCAAAATACAAATGCATTTTAAATTTTTATTCCAAATACAATATAGTTTTTAATAAAAGTTTAGTTTTCACAATGGAAATGATATTTTGTAAGTTTTTTTACTCCATCATTTTGCTGTTTTTTAATCAATATTGAATTATGCAATTTTTCTGATGTTTGCATTTTTATCAAGACTTTTGGCTGCCGATTGCCAATTATTTGATTTTTTTAAATAAATTTTGGGAATGATTTCCAATTTTGCAGTTGTAATTTTTAGAATATGCGCTATTTTCGCGGGGTTTTCAATTTTTTAGTTTTTTTGCTAATTACATTTTGGAGATTGATATCAAATTAAATTCTTACATCAAACTTTGTTTTTATTTTATAGAAAAGGCAATTAATTGATGTGCTTTTGAAGATTAATTCACTGATGTTACAGAATGAAAGAAACATTTCTTATAAATTCTAGCCGGGAAGAGATTTTTCTGCTTTGTTATGTGTTACTAAGTATCCAAACAACAAAAGATTTTTTTTTCACATTGTACAAATACAATAATAACACCGGGTTCTGATATACTGCACCTGAATATAGGATATAATTAATACTAATTAAAATTATTAATCTGTGCTCACAAGTATAAAACAGTATATAATCATCAATTTTGCGTTTCTTCTGAAATCAAAAATAGTCATAAAAATGAAATGTTAATACATTTTTAAAACAAAACTAAAATTCAATTTCATTGATTTTGTATATCTACTCGAACGATCCATTACATTTCTTTAATATAAATAATTTAAAAAATAATTATGGTTATTTAAATACGAAATGAAACAAACAAACAAAAACAAGAAATCTTTGCTTTTCGACTGTTTAGTTATGCACATGTATACACACAATGTGTACATGTGCGCAAAAACGCATTTCAGTATTAATGTATGTGTGACAAAAAAGGACGTATTTACAATTTCCATCAAGTATTTGAAGTTTTAGTATTTTATAATAAATAAGATATATTATTTTTTTTTTTTTTAAAAGAGAAGTAACACTCAGGCAATTAGTATGCCTACCAACCCGTAGGTGTGTTACCTTCCTTGGGAAAGGGATAGTGAGAGAGGACAGATGGTGAAAGAGAGAAAGATTAATTTTTACAACTCTGATATTGCGCGCTGTGTTAGTTTTTAGATTAGTGTTGCAGCGCCTCTGATGTCCAGTAGGCGCATTAAATGTGTTTTAAGCTGTTGTAGGCATTTTATTAATTATTTTACTTCGCCGGCGATTTTGCTACAATACCGACGAAGCAGGGCGCTGTGATGTCCGCTAGCATACACCAGTATTAATTGCTGCCAGTACTGTTCAGTGACCAGTGCTATGCTCGAACCCACGTTCTTAGACATTATTTGCTTTGTGGTCAACGCGCTAACTACTTCAGCCAACAGTACTAAAACGAGTAAATTACTATGAAAAATACAACTGCTCTGTGGTGTTTGAGAAGCGCTTGTGACTACCAACCAGTAGGTTTTAGGTATGAGTCCGAAAGCAACTTTAAAAAAAAAAATTTAATTTTTAAAAGTAAAATTATTTCGAATACCATTTTTTACCATATTTCAGCCGTTAATGGACCAACTTCAATTATTTTCAGTCTAAGCCTTCGAAGAACTCCATACAAGAGATCTGCTTAAAAAAATTGACCGTGGCCATAAAAAAACAACAGAATAGGACATATTACAAAAAAAGTCTATTGGCTATATCTCATTAATTATTGGACTGAGTTTTGTTATTTTCAAACCGAAAAATTTTATGAAAATTTCCAAGAGAATTTAAAATTTAAAATCTAAAATTTATGTCTCTATGTTATGTGAAGCCTTAATTCTACTTACACCATAATATAGCAGACGGACAGACGGACATCGCGTCTTAAATGAATAATGAAGAAATTACATATGGAATGACAAACCTATTTATCCCCTTTCCAAATTTTTTGGTGAAGGGTATAATAATAAAGTCCCGGGATTAGATGTCATAATTAGTATTATCCTAAAAAATATGCAGGACTGTTTTATGAAATTCTAAGTAACCAAAATTTGTTAAAATTTATCTAACTTGTTTTATTTTTTTTAAAGGAATTTTAGACTAAGTATATAATTTTATATATCAAATAAATTTATTTCGATTACCATTAATGAAGAAATTATTACAAAATCCTAACCCACCTCAGATCTTCTAATTTCTTAAGAGAAATTAACAATTTTTAGGTATTGGTATCATTACTCTAGTAATGGCCCGATCGAAAGCCATATTTTTTATACATTGAATTTACATATGAGTACTTTAATGCATACCGGCACAACGTGGTATTGCCGCTTGTTTTATGTCTTCATGTCAAAGTTTAAAACCACATAATAAAAATATGCACTCTCACACACGCTAATTTTTTTATACTCACGTTCATGCACGCCCACGTGATTGAAACAAAAAACTGATTACGATCATGCGTGATCACCCATCTCTAATGCATACTATTAGACATTTTAACTTAAGTACTCTTTGAGATATTCGTAGTTATGTAAGATCACGTGCTTTTGATTTAATCTTTTAATTCGGATGACGTTAAATCTCCATGTCCAGACGAGCTTGGAGTTCCATCTAATGTTTTTATAATAAAAAATATCGTTCACTAAAATCCATTTTAACAATTTTCTTGGTGAATTGACTCAGTATTTAAAATATATGTTGCTTGTATTTATAATTGTAATCACACCAATATATAAATCATTTTAATTTGCACGAATACTGAGAATTACAAGTATGTAATTTGTAATGTCCTTACTGAAATTACCTACTTTAGCAGTACATTTACAACTATGTCCATCTAATTTCTATTATACAAAGCCAATTATAAATTAGATGCAATGTATGATATTATTTTAGGCGAAATTTACAATCGTCTTTTATGATAATCTTTCTCATAAATTCTGAACTTTTTGATACAACCAACAAAAACAGGGACGACCTTCCTTACATCTCTTTGCGTATGAAAATGTAGTATTCATTACGGTGTAATTAATCTTGTGTAGTTAACTGAATGTCCGTCCATTTTATTTTACGTTCGTCATTCATCTGAGTGGTTGGTTAGGATGGTCGTGTATTTCCAACAATATTAAGTGTTGTGAAAACAAGTGTAATAGGTAATTTTATACATATGTACGTGTATGCATATACATATGTATATATATATATATATATATATATATATTTAAATAAAGCAAGAAATACGAAAACACACAGAAGACCTCTGGCGCATGGGAAATGGTTATGGTATTTGGCCACATTTTATTTCATATCTTTTACTAATTACAAAACGTAATTAATTTTATACTCCTCTTTTTTATATTTTTAAAGAGCAAAGCCTTTATCACATGCACGAATACAGAAGCTAATTTGGCATTTATGAGTACCATCACCCAAGAGCAAATGATGAATTATGAAACCTATTAAGATGGTAGTTTTTAAGTTGTTCCTCGTTTGAATTCTCATTTAGGTTTAATGACTTTTTATAAATTAGTTTTGTGAATATAAATAGGGTTTCTTTAAATGTCATTTAGTAGCTAAAAATTAGATTATTTGCACGTGTCAATTTTATTATTTAAATTTCTTAATTTTACAGTTTCGTTCAAACTGGCATACATTACATCAAAATTATTTTCTGAAGACACTTTAGCGTGCGGTTATAAAACTGATTTGAAGGAACAATATATATCTTTCGAAGTAATAGTTTTTTCTTTTATCTTGAAGATAGGCATCCTCTGTACAATTTGTTAAATCTCTTGGATTTTCTCAAGCTAAGGCATATCGTAAAAAAATATTTAGACTTTATCCACCGTTCTTGTCTTGTGTTGGGGATGGAGTTGTTCTGGGAGGTCTCTCTGTAAGTGAGTTCTAAGACATGCTATATTTTTTCATTAAAGTTGTAATAAACTCAGGTTTTGATAAGTAAGAATCAGAGTTTATTATATTAAAAGTATGTATATATTTTCTTTCAATTCTTTATTTCTTAATTTTAATGTTGTTTCTTTACTGAATAATTAGTGAGTGACTTAGTTATAAATTGTACAACTTAAGTAGACAGTAAAATATTTGTTACAGTTATCCCTTTGTTTCCAAAAATGCATACACCCAATATGATCAGTACTGAGTAACAATAATAATAATGAGCGAGAGTAATGATAATAATTATGTTAATGATCTTTAATAAGCTTACCGATCATAATAATAACTTATACTGATCTAGAATATGTTAATACCCTACAAAAGTAATATAGAAAACGTATGAATTAAAAAGTTTTTATTGTGCTAGTGGCGAATGCAAATCGCGTGAAACGTATACCTATCAAACTTTATGAAAAAACTAACACAAATGATATATATTGACCAACCCTACAGCGATGCTTTAAGCTTTGAGAAGAAAATCATCATATGCCGGGGAAAAAATCATATTTTATGGAGAAAAAGCATCATTTTGTTAATACAAAATTTTATTTAAGACAAAAAATATATAATTAAAATATATTTATATTTGTATTTAAACTATTATTTCTTAAAGTATTTAAAGCGAAACATGTTCTTATGTTTATATGGTGGCAGACATATATATGTATATATCGTCATTGCTCCGACAAAATCAGTGAAAATAAAAAAATAATTTTTGGTCACACTCACCAACTAACACACAGAAAACTTAGAAAAAACACAACCGATTTCATTAGAACAATGGCAGTATGTATTTAGATAAAAAAAATGTTTACTTATATAAGAAAACCAATATAAAAAACAATTCAGATTAAAAATAACATGTACTATGAAAAAGTTTTATGAAGAACTTTTACTATAATTAATACAAAGTTTCATATTTTTAATAATAATATGTTTGTCTGTTTTTCAATTATAGCAGGAACAGTTTTTATTGCTAAGTATTTTTATTTGCATATAAGAAACCTTCAAGAGTGCTGTTGCCTTATCTATTTCTATATAGAGTTGCGTTTAAATTCAACATTTCAACATTTGCTAAAGAAATGGGAAGACATATTAAGTTTTGAACTAATTTTGACAGGACCAGAAAAGCTAGAATTTAACCAGCACCAGTTATTTTTGAAACTTTTAACCAAAATACTTCAGAGCTAGGATTTTGGGAGTTGTAAAATAGTCATTGAATTTTATAAATCGGAACTCTCTAAATTCGTCATTTAAGTTTTGAATGACCTTTTTACCAATTAAATATGAAAAATTGTGTATTAAGCCGGTCAAGGAATTAACTTTTCTGTTTACATATAATTTTTAAAGAGTCAATACATGAGAGCTCTTTTAAAAACATATCGTAAAAATCAAATCGTTTTAATATTTGTTTACATAACTCAATGTTAAATGCCACACAATTTTTTAGAAATCCATTTGCAGTGAGCTTTGAGCTAGAAATATTTTGTTTAACAAAAACGCCCAGATAGTCTTATTCGTTTTTATGAACGAACATACATATATATGTATATGTTTGTTACAGGGTAACAAGTGTAAAATTATTAAAATCAATATAAATTAGAAATCATAATTTGAGAAAAAAATCATTATTCATATTTTATTATGGCCCAATACTTGATTAGTTGATTTAAACGCTCTTCAAATTTGCATATTCAGTTTTGGGAAGTAATACCACTTTACCATTTTTCCGTATGACACATTTATCATTATTAAAATCAACAATGCAACCTTTTTAGTTAGTTGTTTTACAGACAATATGTAATTGTTTATTGCTGGTACATGAAGAACATTTTCCAGAGTAATGTTGTTGTGTTCATAATCATTTTTCTTTAGTTTAATTTTAACTGCTCCCTCGCAACTGGATATTACCTTTTCATCATTTGCGAGATATTTTGGTTTTGTTATCGTTTTATTCAATTTTATAAACACCTTCTCATTGTTGCAAATATGACATGAGGCTCCAGAATCTATTATCCATTTGCCGGAACCATCTGTTGCTACAAAACACGAATCACTATTTGCAGCTATTAAACAGAAATCATCATTAGTAATTTTACTGATCTTTTGCAATCACCATTGCCTTTTGTGTATTAGCTTTATCACCTTTACGTCTAATGTTTCCTTCCATCAATTTTGAATCTACATACACGAATCTCAATTCTTCTTCTGTACGAGACTCAAAGGCTGTTATCAAATTATTGTAACTGTTAGGCAAACTGCTTAAAAGCATTGCTATGTTCCACTTTTCATCAAAAGCATTTTCTCCAAGAATGTGTAATTTTAAAAATAAATCGCGCATTAAACCAACATGAGTTTTAACGTCATCATCATCATCTAACTTCATGGAGCAAATCAGCCTCATAACGCTAACCTTGTTGCTTAATGTTTTTCTTTCGTGACAATTTTGAAGATTTTGCCACATTTGTGCTGCTGTTGTACATTGCCTTATTAGATGTAATTGGTTATCTTCCACAGATAAAAATATTGTTGCCCTGGCGATGTTATCGTTTCTTATCTGCTTTGACTTGGTTTTTTCGTACTTAAAACTTCCCAAGCTCCTTTTTTGATCAGCAACATTTCTAACTTGAATTTCCATGTGCAATAATTTTCAGTGTTTAATTTAGCCACTGTATTTTTATTTCTGTCATAATTTTCTGTAAATTTTGTTTTATAACGATTCAAAATACTTTAATTGTGGTGCCTGAGCCCATAACCTATAGTTCAGGATTCGAAACCGTGCTAACGGGTTGGGTACGGTTTCAAATCCTGAACAACAATATGCAATTTTTTTTCTTTTTGATACATTTTAGCTATTTTTATTAATTTTATTTTATTTGAAAAAGTTTGTTCTTTTTTTAAGAATTGTTGATAGCTTTAAATTATTTTCAATATGAAGATAATATTGGAACATTTTAATCATTAGACTAGCAGATTTATGTAATAGTTGGCGATATTCTTATCAATTTTGGGAGAATTTCTTCATTATTAAACCTTTTCTTACGTTTCAAATCATTTTTTTGTTTAGTCCAAGACCATTGATTAAGACGTTGAAACACTTCTTGGATGTGTGAAAAATTATAGTGTTAATAAAGGGATGTTTATATTTTTATAATGCACCCCAGGCAAGAAAGAGTTACAAATTTGTTACGAAATTCATAATTTATGGCTGATTTCATAAACACAGCTTGCAAAGCAACACTGCAAGCATGAGTTTACAAGGCATTCTAGTGTTGCTTTGCAAACTGCGTTTATGAAATCAGCCTATACTATGGAATAGAGATGAGAACCAATAATTCATGATCGTGATTAATTTTTTGTTTCCATTACGTGAGGGAGCGTCCGTGAGACGGTGAGTGGCAATTTTTTTGCTTTAATGTATTTTTTTCCATTTAAATTTTTTTTTCTTTTTTCTTTCGTATTTTGCGAGCGTGAATTTTCGTGATCGTGACTTCTTTCGTTACTCCATACTATTGTGAAGGGTATATAAGATTCGGCACTGCCGAATATATTTCTCTTACTTGTTTGTTTACAAATTCATTGCGTTTAACGTTTATGATAATTTTTTTATTAGGCAATACAACAGTACATTCAGAATAGTGGTATTTTGCCTTAAATGATACTTTACTTACAATTTTAGGAAATTTTATCAATTGGGTAATTGTGTATGAACATTTCTAAGATCTTTTGTACGAGTATGTTTTGTGTTGTGCTTAATGAAACAACATAAGAAATTCAATTTTCATGTTATTTATACAATTCATTATATTACTTATATTAATAATATACAATAAAACACTTGTAGTTACTCCACTGCAAAACTCTTTTGCATTTTACTTTTTTAAACTCCTTTCTCTATCTTTGACATTCATATATAACACTGATGCCAACACCTCCCCCATCAAAGAGCAAAGGCCTTGAACATTTGAGGTTGTCCCCAGTCTTTGGTCGATCTTTGAAATATCGTTGGTGTATTTTTTCGCAGTCATGATCGTCATGAATTTGCTGCGGTATTGAAAGTTGCACGGGCACTTCTTGCCTTCTTTTGTTACATAAAATATCCAAAGGTATTTCTGTATCTGTTCCTTCAAAGCAATTGTTGGCACAATCACATTTGGTTAGCGTACGATCTTGTAGTCCTATTAGAATCATGTAGTAGATCGTTGTACATTAACATGCCTATTCGGTCTTTAACGTTGACCAATAAAATTTGTTTTTGTGATAGACCTTTACATCAAAGGTGTGTCCGACTAAGAAGATATTAAGCTTTGTGATATTCGTTGTGTTGGTTATTTTGATTATTCAGGCGTTTATCAAATTCGTTCTTATGCTGAACGTTGGTTGTCTTGAAAAAGTCTAGCGGCGTTCTTATTTTCCATCCTAACATCTACTGGATACTTTTGCATAGGTCTGCACGGATTTGTTGTAGTAAGGTAAGTACACAAGAATACTTTAAGGCCCACCTTTCCCTTGATTTTTCTGAAACTATCTTTTGAGCGCGTCCACGAACCTTTAGGGTGAAACGGTGTCGTTCGGACATGATTGACTCCATTCTGCTCGCAAAATATTTTGAATTGGGCTACGCGAATTGAGGCCGTCATCAGAAACTAAAGTTTGCGGAAGACCAAGCTAACGAAAATGGTTTCTAGCATATGAATTGTTTTGCCTGCTGTTGTCGACTTTGTTGCGATGATTTCTGGCCATTATGAATACGCGTCTATCACCACGAGGAAATATATGCTTTCAATTGGACCAGCATAACCAACGTGTACGTACTTTCATGGACCGTCTTAGGGTATGACTGGCGCACCTATTGCAACTCCTGACACTAAATCCTCGATCTGCGCATCTATACTCGGCCAAACAAAATTGCCTCTTGCGATCGTCTTCATTGCTTACATTCCTTGATGCCCCTTGTGAAGCTTTTGCAATATACGGTTTCTGTACTTACATGGCATGACTAGACGTTCATCAAAACATTGACGTAAATACCGTCTTTATGTTTATAGAAGCTGCAGGATTTCTGCAGATGTGATCCAATCGCTTTGAACATGTTGTATAATTTCCTGCAGTGATTCTAACCGCGTATGTTATCTTGAACTCGACTAATATCGTGTTCTGCTTGAATTGAGGCAATTACAAATTCTTCATCTGGTTTGATGTGCTCGTTAATTAAACGTGAAAGTCCATCAGAGTTGGTATTTATTCAATGTTGAAATCATACATTTTGAGGGTGTGTGCCCACCTTTGCAATCGATTCGCTGTAAATACCGGAATAACTTTCTTCGAACCGAAAATCGTTACCAGCGTCCTATGATCGGTTGTGGAACTTTGTAAAGGCGAACTCTAAAGCGAGCGCTTCTTTTTCCATCCGACTGTAGCCTTGATCGGCCTTTGTCAACGACCTTGCAGCATGACTGATAGCTTTGCTAGACTTGTCTTCGTACCTGTAATATATGCATGTCCCAATTCCTGCTTTGGATGCTTCTGCCGCAAAATGCGTTAGGAGGAGATCTGACTTAACCGCTGACATATTTAACGGTCAGCGTAGCTCATGCATTTTCCTGGCATACTTGCCGTAGTAATTTACTGCGCGCAAATATGATTGTAGGGTCGCCGGATCAGATGGCGGCCGCATATTTGTTATGACCTCAACTTTGCGATGGTCGGGGCGAAGACCATCCTTATCAATGACTTGCCCAAGATATCGGATAGACAGCATGCTAAATTTACATTTATCAATTTTAACTGTAAACTCGAAGTTCTCGTGAACATATGCTAGATGTGCATCGTGATCTGCTTCGCTAGTGTCTGAGACGTTTATGCCATCCATGTACGCAGCAATACCATTTATATCATAGACCATGTGTTGACATAATTTGTTGAAATTGCAAAGTCGTCGTCGCCATAATTATGTTGTGTTTAATGAAACAACATAAGAACTTTAATTTTAATCTAACTAATGTTATAAATGTGAAAGTTTAGATGGATGGATGGATGACTGTTACTCAATCACTCCAGAACAGCTGAACGGATCAGGATGAAATTTGGAACAGTGGTAGATTATAGACTGGAATAATACAAAGGCTACCTTTTGCCCCGGTAAAATGTAAAGTTCCGGTGGCATAGATTTGTATTATTTTTTCATAGTGGATCGACATTATTTTTTGCATGGGAAGTGGTAGTATAGGGATCCGAAAATGACATACGTTTATTTATATTCCGGAAAAATGCATGGTTCCTCTGGGATAGCATACAGGATCCACGCTCTTTAAAGAGTTTCGTAAAAGTTCGTGGTTTTCTCAAGAAGGCTTGATTAATTTACACAGTAACGAAAAAAAATCAAAAACAAAAAATAATTAAAATCCTCCGAATTAAAATAGGCACTTTTTACAGGATTCCGATAACGTTTGTTCTTTCTGGTTATACAGAAAGGATTTGGATCTAACGCTCTGCCACTAGAAACCACACAATTAAGAATATGATCTCCCAAGCAATTAGGTTGAGGTTAGTTGAATTTTATGTGCTTACAGGTTTAAGTCCATGCAACATCGCTAAGAACAGCGGCTGGGGAGTCCTTTTGCAGCAGTGGAAGTTAATAGTGTGGGATGAGTACACAATTTTGCACAAGTACGCATTATAGGCATTAAACCGATGCCTGTAGGACAACCGGCGCTAATGGGTGGCGTTGTCGTCTTGCTCGCAGGCGATTTTTGACAGACACTGCCAGTTATAGTGAGAGGCACACCGGCTGATGAAATAAACGCATGTCTCAAAGCGTCGCCACTGTGGTCCAGGATCGAGAAGCTACATCTTACCTGCAACATGCGCGTCCATATGTACAACGACCACCAATCATGTATCGCCTAGAATCGGACGCAGATGGGAAAATTCTATTTTCCGACGAATTTTCCCATCCAGCGGCTACAGAGGATGAAAATATCATGCAAGTTTTTCCCAATTTGGAGATAAATATGAATAATGAAGAGTAGTTGCGTGAGAGGGCAGTGCTGTCGCCAAAAAACGAGCGGGTCAACAAAATAAACAAAAAATTGTTAAACATGATCGGCGGCGATTCAAAAGTATACACATCTAAGCACACTGTGATGGATAATGACGATACTACTGCCTACCCCATTGAATTTTTCAACTCCCTGGAGTAAACGGGCGTGCGGTCCCATAAGCTGGAGCTTAAAGTTGGTGTTCCAGTTCTCCTGATGCGAAAACTTGATGCACGCAGACTGTGCAACGGCACTAGACTTTGTATCATACAAGTTTGGCAGTAATATTATATTATGACAGGAGCTGCTAAAGAAGAGAGAGGCCCGAAGCTTGCTGGAAGAAAGTAATAAGTCATTTAATGTTGTTTACAGAACGGTGTAGTAATCCTGATCATAAATTCTGAATTTTTTTGACATGCGTATAATATTGTTACCATGATTTTGCAACTAAGTTTGCTTTTGCATGCAAAACCGCAAAGGTGTTGCCTTTGGAAACAAAATAAGTTATATAAATTTTCTGGTTTACGTTTAAGAATATGTTGCGATGCATTACTGCAAAGAAACGTGCGTTTAGGAAAACAGACATATACATAAATCTTCTTAACAGTGTTTCTGTAAAAAAAGATATAGTGGAATACAATAGTGTGACTGTTATAAAAGTTTATTAAAAAACACACGAAGTTAAAATCATTATGGAAAGTTTGGTGAGAGTTAAATATGATGCAGACTCGTCAAGACGGGAATTCGCTAATCGTCGAGGAACGATTGCAAAGCATTATTAATGATAGACTTGTCTGAGTGTACTACTTTTTCTATCGTTGGAAATCATTTCATTTATTTATGTTATTAAATAAATTACTACGGAAATATAAGTAAAGGATAATTTTTTGCAAGTACATATATAGCTTAAAATTAAAATAAAACACAGAATAATGTTGGGAATTGCCAAGAAACATAATTACTTTCCATTTTTATTTGATTTTCGGCATGGGGCCACATCGGCTGTCTTGAAGGAAGTCCTGTTTTTGGTTTTTTTTCTTTTTTGCTCGCCGTCAGGCGTTTTTAAGCTGTCAGTCTATTCATAATGAAATGCCAAACCAAACTTAGATCAAGTTGTCAAAATGACACACATATCAAACAGTATTATTAATTTAAAATTCTGTACCTCTAAAAAAATCATAGTTTCTATTCGAGTAATTTGTATTACCTAATTAATTTTGACAAAAACACACTAAGGAGGTCGTTGAATACTAAAAGTTGAGAAACATACTTTTAAATCTGGCTGGCCTCCTTTGACTATCATTCAGCAATTTTTTCCATTTCTTACCAACTCTTTGTGTAACTCTAACCAATTTTTTTATATTGTGAACAAACGAACGAAGGTATTAAAGTCAGGATTTTGAGTTTCTGGATTCTCGTGACAGATGCGTCTTCCAAAATGCCTTTAACATGATGGGCAAGTAGCATCCGAATTTGCCTTAAAAATATGAGCAGATGTGTAAAATGTGAAAATAAAAATGGTAGTATCTGCAAAGGTACGATATATGTTACAAATAAATAACGTTAGTTTGTTAGACACACGAGTGGCAGAAACAGCAGTTGCAGTTCTAGCCATATCCAGTGTCAGATACTTCGATTGCCGTTACCAATACAGCAACGCTAGCCACTTATTTACAGCCTGCTAATGTTACGACGATATAAATGATGCGTGTTGGTGCAGGTGTACCTTTACGTCAATGTTTAGTTGTAATCATTCATTCGTTAGTTCTCTTTCAAATGGTCATTAACATTGGGAGCGATATCTAATAGACTTTACACATCGAAGCTTTAATTATGTTCTTCCAAATCTTTTCGTGATGTAACATGTCTTTGTGATGAATTTAGTGGGTCTGAAGAAGCCGCCAACATATTGAAAAGGTCCTCATTCTGTATAATCCTTGAAATCTTGGAAATATTCGTGTGTATAAATTTTCTGTAGTCTTTGTTTTTGCATTCGTGGGCTTATTCTAACAACTCTCCAATTGGTCAGCATTGATATTCAATTAAATTTTTACAATGAGTCAAAATCTCAGGGTACATTTGAGCAAAAAGTTGGGCAGCTTTTGATGCATAATCATCGAACTTTGGCCCATTTACCATTTCTGTAATGTTTAGAATATTTAGGATAACTGCCAATAGTTTTATAATATTATTGTTGACCTCAGCAATTCGGGCTGGTACCACATCATTTTCAAAAAATGTTCTGGACATATTACAATCGTCAGTCTACTTTCAGTCCAAAATTCTTAAGAAATTCATTTTGTATTATGAAAACATTCTCCTTCTCGCGAAATTCTCGCATGTAAGACTGTTTTTATACAGGGAAACATTTGACGAGGAAACATTTTGATAGCATATTACAGGTGGGGAAGAGAGCATCAATTTTGTGTTCGGTACTCGGCGACACGCTTTGTTCACATTTTCTTTGTTGATATTTACTTTGCATTTTGCAAATAATAATGGAATGTTGCCGAAAACATGTTCAACTGTGTGAAGGCAAAAGAAACAACAAAAGAGAATTCCAGATTTTTTCCTTTCCAAATGTTCGCCTGTCTAAACTCGGACCAATGGAGAATTTCCGTATTCATAGTTTTGCTCATCACTTGAAGCATCAAAATTTTTAAAGTCTTTCTGTAACTTTTTAAAATTTGCGCACTTTTAAGTTGACGAGGTATATGGTAATTCATTTAAGACGTTGCCATCAACCATTGTAAGAAAAAATGCATAATCAATCAAAACAGTTTTTCCATTCTGTATTTGAAGAAGAGAATGCTTTACTTCACAAATCTGCTTTTTTATATCGTTTACTGTAGATTTGATTGTTTCTGAAGACTTCTTTGCAAATTGAAAAAATATCGGACGGCAAAAATGAACTGATTATGGGCGAGGGTTTTTCCAATGCTCAGAGATTTCACTTTTCAGTCTTAAAATAACTACAAAAGCCATACAAATATTTAAATCAGTTGTGTCATTTGCCGATATTGTTTGTTTATAAGCACTTTGACGGGATGATCTTTCGCATCCCCACTATTAACCTTTATATTAGATGTCACTGCTTCCGTTTTGGCAGATGTAAACTTTTTGTATCCAGGAAATATTCATATTATGATCCTTTAAAAAGCTTCGTAAAATAATAATCCCAAGTTCATAAACAACGCTTAGGCTTCTTCTATGCTTTACTTTGTGGGAAAAGCATTTGGAGGAGTTGGAATACTCTCTTTAATCCTCTGCAGTCGATTACCCTTTTTTTGTATTCCGAACACTCGTTTATAGTTTTTGCTGGCGTTCCTCTTTTGCTGTCAGTTGTTGTTACTCCATTTAGCCAGTCTGAGTTCTTTTCCATAAAGATATTCCTCATGCGGTTTGAGGCAAGCCATTTTTTAATAATTGTCACGTAAAAAAGTAAATTTTGATTTTAACATCCTTTTCGCTGTATCGTGGTAAATCATGGTTTACTCAGTGTAAAAAAAGTTTTAAAACTACCTGGCTCTTTTGGTAATAGTATTTTTTTAGATTTATATAAATAAAAATATTGTAATAGTTATGCCTACCTGATTTGTAGTGCAAAATATTGTTTATTATTCACGAGAAGCAATAAAAATATGTAACAAGTAACTTGATTTTGTTTTAAGATTGCTGCAGTGATAAACATCTTGGAGAGTCTTTTTTATTTATTTTCACATTTTGAACACATCTTTGTTACATACTTTAAAAATGGGAATTGTTTTCGCTTTGAGATTGTAACAGGTTCCTTATATCATGTAAACTTGTCATCTTTTTGTGGCCAAATCTAGTTAAATTATTTAAAGTATTGTATAACAAATATTATCAGAAAAATTTTAGGTAATTTTTAGATATGACATATTCTATTTGTAAAAGTTACTTAAATATAGGGTGGCTGAAAAACGGCAACTGCCAAAAAAGTAAAGAATCTGATGAAAATTTGTTTACTTCTTTTAATAAAAAATAAATATACCTTTAAAAAGTAAAAAGCTATTTATACGATGTACTCATTAATTTCACAAAATTTTGTCATCAAATTTTGTATTTTTGCCACAGAGTACTTGCATTGCGGTTTGTTCTGCCAAGTACAATGCCATCTTCTTTTCTTCAATATAGACAACTACGAGTACATAATACGCCATGTCTGTATAAGCAAACGATGTATATTGTTCGTTTGGCTGTAACCATTCGAAGGCTAATTAGATATTTTCTGTAAATACCATAAATAACACTAATTTAAAAATTTTTAGTATTTTAAATTTTTAATCTCACTATTTCCCATAATTGATATTTTACCTACATACATATGTAGTAAAATATTAACACTTTTATTAAAAAAACAAATTTAATATAATATCTCCGGTTGTTCTAAGAAATATTTGGATAAAGTTCCCTGATGATCTGCATTAGCAACAGTTAAATGAGCATAGGAATAGCTATACCCCTCAATAATCAATTCCAATTTGTTTTTAATAAAAGTGTTAATATTTTACTACATTTGTATGTAAAATATTAATTATGGGAAATAGTGCGATTAAAAATTTAAAATACTAAAATTTTAGCAATTTCCATAAAAAGCACCAAAAGTTTTTATTTTAGGAACGTTTAAAGTATACGATTTATTTTTTATTAGGTTTAGCTGGACACGTAACAAAATATAAAAATTTACTATTAAACATTTTATTTCTACTGTTTATTTATTTATTAGGTCAATAGATTATTATATCCTTCCTGATTAAATATGAATAACAAAAACAGAATTATATAAAAATAATTGTTTAAAAAATTTAGATATTAAGTAAGATTTCTATTCAGTATGTCGTTACTCTCAGATATGTCCATTAGGGTCGGTCGATTTGTAAGGACAAAAATTTGTCGATATTGTGCCATAGATTTTTCGAAAGCTTTTGGCATACGGAATAAAAGTTCCACTAGGACTTCTCAACTTTTATTTTTTAGGGACCTAAGCTTTAAAAATATTGAAATTTGGAACAGTCTTTTAAAACACACGGTTGGCTACCGAGTATCAAAGTTGGCTACCTCGGGCATGGAAAACCTTGTTAGCTTCATAGCTTTTACAAATATTATTTCAATAAATGTATGCTTTTTGTAAAGCTTATTAATAGATAAAGAGAATACACCAATGAAATGCATTTATTTATATAGCTAGCTAAAAAACCCTCAACAAACAAATCTTTTTGAAAATCTTTGAAAGAAGATATCGAGGCAAACTCGATTTAAAAAAATATCTTTAATATATTCAATTTTTAAATTTTGGTTTTTGGGCTTGACTTTCTCCGGTAATAGCATAGATAAAATTAAAAAGAAAATATTATACTCGTATGAATTTTAACACAATTTTCGATAATATAGAAAAAAATTGAATTGATCTCAATTCAAATAGTCCTGAAATGTTCGACGTTTTTCTCAACATTTTTTTTTTTTCAAAAGATTAGACTTAAGAAAAACTGTACTGGAAATTTTAGCTCGATTAAAGCATGCACGCTATATCCAGCATTGAACGAATATACTGAATTTTTCAACGATATTCTAAATTTATCACTTAAGCAAAAATAGCGCCCACCGAGATTTAAAATTTTTTTTATTTTAGATTATATAATACAGTAAGTCCAACTTTTAATTTTTTTTTAAAGAGAAGTAACACTCAGGTTATTAGTATGCTTACCAACCCGTAGGTGTGTTACCTTCTTTGGGAAAGGGATATTGAGATAGGATAGACGGTGAAAGTGAGAAAGCTTAATTTTTATAACTCTGATATTGCGCGCTGTGTTAGTTTTTAGATCAGTGTTGCAGCGCCTCTGATGTCCAGTAGGCGCATTAAATGTGTTTTAAGCTGTTGTAGCCATTTTATTAATTATTTTACTTCGCCGGCGATTTTGCTACAATACCGACGAAGGAGGGCGCTGTGATGTCCGCTAGCATACACCAGTATCAATTACTGCCAGTACTGTTCAGTGGCCAGTGCTATGCCTTTATCACTTAAACAGTCCGACAACAACAATTACAATGGCATACTAATGCGTATCTGAAAAATGCTGGATGTTATGACTTGTCTGAAGCTGGGCTTGCACCCACGTTCTTAGACATTATTTGCTTTGTAGTCAACGCGCTAACTACTTTAGCCAACAGCACCCTCTCCACTAAAAAATGTGGCCATGATAGCAGATTTCCTAAAAATAGTCAAACTTTCAGAAGCATTTTATATACATACATGAAAATTGTACCAACTTCTAATTTTGTAATATTTTTTTCTTTACTATTTATTGGAAAACATAGTAATCCTTTTTATTTAAGAAATTTCAACGATATATTAAATGAAATTTTTTTATGAATTTTCAAATCCAAAAAAATGTGAAGAAAATACGAATGGTTAATTTTTAGGGGTTTCATTCAGTTATCTACCTGTCCATTGGTATATAATACATGGATATTATTGATTTGAAATACTAAATAAAACTGTCATAAAACAGAAAACTCGTTTGAAATTTGGCAAAAGTGTTCTATTATTTTTAGGTGTTTTTACTACGCCCATCCGCAGCACTAAAATCTTTAATTTTTATTGAAAAATATAACAAACAACTTTTCTTATTTGTTATAATATATTGTATAACAATTGTTTAAAAGTATAATAATTAATACTAACAATTTTCTACAAAATGATCTGATAAGTCAAAGGTCAATAGATTTTTAATTTCTATGGATATAAAGTCGTCTTTTTCGATTTCAAGACTAATTTCGGGTAAAAATTTTGTTCGTATGGAATATATGACTGGATTTGATGATATTAATATATATTCCATTAGGTCCATATTTTTTTCTATTGAAAATTCTAATTTTTTTTAACATCCCTGTTTATAGCTTTTTGGGATTACTCTGTTATTTTAACCAAAACCATCCTACTATTTTATTGAAATGTAACTTTTACTATCCTGTTACATATTTCAATTAATATCAAAGACAATGCTTTCAAATGATTGACATATTCATGGTGGCATGTCATAATGTCCAATGTCATAATGTTTATGGACATTATGTATTGGTCGTAATAATCTGCATAGACCAATTTGGATCCCTAATCTTCTTTTCGTAGCCTTTATTAAAATTTTCAAGTTTTAAACACTCCAGGTTTAAGGATGCAAGCGTGGCAATAAGATTTTCCGCTTTAAAAATTCGATCAGTAATATCGTTGTTGTCCCATATTAATTTACAGAAGTATGTTTCAATGTTATTTCCATTATTATAAATGCATTTATAAAGGTACATTTAAATAATTGTAGCAAAAAATATACTATATTCTTAAAACTTATTTATAACAAATTTATACATTCGAACTGCAGGAAACATATAAACAGATAGATAAAAAGCAATGGGTATTGTCATAATTTTTAACAAAGTTTTTACTTAGGCCTATAAGATTGAAGGTTCAGCAAGCACAGTGTATAGGTGTAGCACACTTTTGCCAAATTTCACACGAGATGCCTGTTTTATTTAGAATTTTAAATCAATAATATACATATATTACCTACCAGTGGACAGATAAATGAGTGCATTTTAATATTTTGTGTGAATTTAGATTATTTTCAAAAATAAATAAGGCATTAAGAGGCAGCCTTGTTTAACCTCTACGTTAGTTGTGAATTTTTCACATGTTTGGCCATTATGTCGAACTTGAAGCGTAGCATTGTATTATCCAATATCCTCTCTTTTATCAGAGTTCCAACTTCATTTCTGTTTCATTCGTCGCGAAGTTTATTTACGGCAAAGCGCGTTTTTGTATAAACTGTGTGTTTACGTTTCTATCTATTTTAAATTTTTTTTAATTTGATTTTTAAAGTTGCGACCACCAATTCCTGGTCTGTGTACATATCGGCGTTTAGTGAGAGCATTCATTAGAGAACTGTTCCATTTGTGGCGAACACAGATATGGTCAATTTGGTTTCTGGTGATACCGTTAGGTGATGTCCACGAATATTTTTGCATGTTTTTATGTAAATTTTTGACTAAGTTCACTGAACCGTTATTTCTCACTCTCATGCCGTGTTTTCCCATTATATGGCTCAGACCCGCATTATCACTTCCTATTTTTGCATTAAAGTCCCCAGCTACTACTAAAATGCCGCGAGATTGTACTTTGTTTATTGTTGCAACGAGTTCGTCATAGGAGGCGTAATTGGATGTATCATCAGTCTTCTCTAGGAGCGTAGCATTGTATAATCGTGATGTACTTTTTTAAGTTGCTGCGGAATCGCGCTATTATAATACGATCACTTATGGGGTTACACGAGCTAAGTGATTTCTTCATATTTTTTGAAATGACGATAGCTACGAAGCTTTCGCATCTGGTCTCCTTTCCATTATATAAAATTGTGTTGCAATTTGAAGATATCTGTTTTCCACTACCGCACTATCTCATCTCACTAATGCCTAGTATTTCGATGATAAATTTCATCATTGGGGCTTCTATTTGATCTAGCCTTGTAGTATAATTAAGTGTTCTATCGTTCCCTTGCCCTATTCTTATCCTTTTTTGTGTGCTAAAAGTTGTCAGCGAGGGGGGAATGATATTTCTTCTCTTGACGTAATTTCATAAATTGTTGGATTTTTCAGGTATATAAATGATTGTTTCATAGTATCCTAGGATGGTACTGGGCCTGCCAGCTTATTTGGCATTGGTTTGTTTATTCGCTTTATGGCGCCAATTACTCGATATTGTGGGAGCTCGAGCAATTGAAGGAATTATGCAATAATCAATATTTCAGTCGCGCAAATCGCGATTTTCGAATAAAGTATTATGGGACCAAACTGCAAGCGAAACCTTTTCAACAAAAAGAAATTTGAAAAATGGTTCAAGAAAGGTAAAACAATATACACGAATTCACAACCTGCTTCTTTTTTGAAGTCGGTTAAAAATTATTGTAATGCTTTCTTGCATACAATATTTTTTTCCCCCACTTGGAACATAAACATATAAGTCTCTAGGTTTCCCTACACGAGAGCATGCTACATAATGGTGATTATGTGCGAAACATGGGTATTCTAAATTTAAGCCACATAACTGAAGAGATTGTCCCTGAGATTTATTTATTGTCATCGCAAACTCTAAGCGAACAGGAAATTGCAGTTGAATTCAAACGATATGTCTGTCGTTTTGATTGGAATGCATGGTAGCAATACATCTCTTTCTCTATTTTTTTCCTGTTATTATTGGTGCTTCGATAAGATTGTTCAAGAATTTTGTAACAGCGAGTAGAGTCCCACCACAAAGTCGGAGTGGGTTAATATTATGAAATAAGATAATAGGTATGCATGCCATGTTTTAATAGAAGAACATTTGCTGAAAAGTTTGGCAAATCAAGCGAATCCAAGTATTCCACAGGATAATTAATTACTTTCTCAACATTCGTTATAGTATTGATAGATGTATAAGTTCTGGAATTAACACCAGTGTTATTCAAAATTTCAATATTCATCAAATTCACGTGAATATTCTTAGCCGCTAGTAAAGAACATTTAGACAATCACTGTGAGTTTCTGAAATTTATTTCGATACTTGGGTACACGCAGTTGATTAAGTCGTCAACAGATTGTGTGACTCGACAAAAGTCGGTTGAAATGCTATGACATTTGTTGTTCGATCTTTCCTCCCCTAAGTCTAGTAATTGCTTGGAAATTTGAGAATCTAATGCCTCATTTTGCACTTGAATACCCATATTGGTACCTAATTTCAATACGTGAGCATTTCGCTAATGAAATGAAGACACAAACAACAGGGGGCAAACTACGGCATTCGATATCGAACGAAATTTCCACACAAATTCAAAAAATTGTGTATAGGATTTCGTTCGATATCGAATGCCGTAATTTGCCCCAGGACGTGTTTTTCGAAAGTCACTATCTCAAAGATAAGTGCATATCCAAATAAGTTTGAATTACTTCTTATATCCTGTGAGGTAGAATTAAGAGCCTCCAAAACTTTTAATGTGCCATAGTACATTTATCTTATATTATAATCTGACATTTTTGTAGCACTTTGCCCATGGAAGATTTTTTTAATATTGCATTTGTAGTCTTCATTTATTTGCCGTTTTAATTGTAATTTAAGTGCTGAGTGCGCAGTTCTTCCACCATCCAAAATTGTGGCCATAATGCCGGATGGATTCGGGAAATTAATAATTATCCTGTATGGGTTACCCGCCTTCTCCCTTCTAAGGGTAGTCACCATAAAATTTTGAGAGCTTAACGATTGTAGTTGATCTGATATAGGAATATTATTAATAATTTTAAATGGGGGTAATCGTTTTTCCATCCTATACCACCAATATTTTGCTGGAAGTCGCACGTTATTCTAAGAATAACAAATATCGAATTTAGAAAGCCTCTCTATTATATTTGTACAGCCATAAGAAAATTAATAATTACCTAATAGATGGTTACCCGCCAATATTTTGCTGTAAATTGCACGTTATTTGAAGAAGAACACACATTGAATTTAGAATTCATCGCTCTTATAGTTGCACAGATATAAGCAAATCAATAGTTACCTCCTATATGATTGCCTATTTGAATTTCCTATAAAGAACATACAAACACAGAATCATTTTTATATGCTCGCTTATAGAAGAAGAAGATAGATGTTTTAGTGCCGATAGAACTTTAAATTAAAATAATTGGATTTAGAGGAAATGCCCCACACCCAATAACACAGTTCTCTATTTACCTGCGCTCTATAAAACTTTATTTTCGAGAATAATATATTTATACTCGTATAACTTAGTAAAGTAATTTTAAAACCATTAATCACAAAAATTAGATTGAAAACCGTAAACATCGGCACATAAAAAATGCATGGGTCACCCAGGTACCAGACTACTCACTACTTATGCATAAAAACATACGTATAAATATACATATCCATATACGAGGTATTGCATACAGTTTTTATCAGAACCGTTGTGTAATTTCAAGAGGTATAATGAAAAAGTTTACACAGCATTACAGTTATTCCAATCAGTAAAGGAATCTGATTCTAGAACCATTGACGAGAAATTGCAGTTTTTAGTTAGAAAATTGTGCGAAATTTCAAAATGTCAAGCAGATGAGGACATATGATAATGATTTCGACGTTTTTAATTACTATAACTTATTCCTGTGTTAAGTATTAAAAAATATATAAAATAAATATTATAAATCTATATACATGTATATAAAAATCAATCTGTGTTTGTATGTATGTTTGATTATTTATTTGGTTGTTACTTACTACGAGGAATCTTTTGAAAGTTATTAAAACAACCAAAAATGTGCCACTAGATTTTTTATATTAATTTTCGCCTAAAACTACCAAAAAACTCAATATTTCATTTCAAAAAGCACGTTTAATAAATTTTACCAGCTTTTTTGTTCAAATACTCCGCTGTGTGACGACACGATGACATGATGTGACTCATGTTGGCATGTCGTAGGTCGACATGTACATGGCTTTAAATACATGCACATTACGGCCCTAAATTTTAAAATTATTTTAATAGTACTAAAAATCAATATTATCTGCACTTTGACTTGACAGCACAAAATGTTTGTTTTCTGTAATTATTTCTTAAACTATTTTTTTTAATGCACTTTGTGTATACCTGCACCTGTCTTTAGTTCTTTTCATACAAAAACTAGACGTTTGTTGCACACATTATATGTGTATGTACATATACGTACATACATTAAGTCCGATAAGTAAATTTAGCATTATTGACTTATCTTCACAACAAATCATAAAGATTGTCTAGCGAAGTCAAAATTACTGTAATTATTGATTAAATTAAATTTAATTTCAATCGTCAGTATTTGTTGAATACAAAATAAAGAACATATTAACAAATTGTTATTTTATTTTTCTTTTATCGTTTAAATTTTCGAAATAATTTCATGTATAATTGTTTAATTGTATTTATATTACTGTTCTAAATATGCACGCATGTGTGGGTGCGTTTTGTTGTTTAATATTTGTAATTTTACTTATCGTAACAAAACCATCTCGTTTTGTTTCACAAACAAGTTAATAACGCGCATCCGTCACAAGTAATTTGTACTTACAAGGGCTTGTGTGAAGGTAACTTTGACGTTCAGCCGAAATTTGTCACAATAAAAAGGAAATGGTCTCAAATTACCGGCGATATTGAAATCATTTGCATTCTTACACCAGAATTTAATATATTAGATATTTGACTAAATACAAAAACTTGTACTTTATTTAGTAGTTGTTTTTTTTTTAATTTCTTTTTTTTCTGCGATATGTTCAACCGTGTGAAATCAAAAGATTCGTGGGATATGCATGCACGCATAAATATGTATGTATGTATGTATATTTTATAGTTATATATGTATATGCATCCCTTTGTGTACCGAGTTGTATTTATTTACAGAGACTTGAAAGGAATTAAATTAATTTCAAAACAGTTTCAGCGTGAAGTTAATTCATTTGATTTTATTTCGAACTATGTTTGGGTGTTTACTCCAAACCAAAGATTAGGCTAATGCTTTATGTGGAAAGAATTGGACATGAGACAATATCCAAGAGTGCAAGGAAAATGTAAGCAACTTTAACCTATACAGGCAGAATAGAATACAACTAAGTTATTTTCGGAGAATGACATACATATGTCCATAATATATATATTGAGTTTGGCATGTTTAAAACACTTTGTCTCATAATTATATAAATTTTCCAGCATAATATTACCCATTCTTCTTAAGCATATACCGACTTAATATATTTCCAAACTTAACCAACTCCATCAACTTATGTAATGATGGACCAGCCCACAACGATAAAAGCGGGTAAGATCGGTATCCTAATTAATAAAGTTATGAAAAATCAAACCTAAAACTAAGCGGGCTTGTTTAGCACTGCCTTTGGACGCCTGGGACATTTTTACCGATTTTCGAATTAAAATGTAGCTATTCTGTTTCTAACTCTTAATATATCGTGTAGATAAATGTTTATTTTAACTTTTGCCATTGAAAGAATGAATATGGAATTATATTTATGATTATACTTATTTATATTTAAGAGGAGGACAACAAATGAACACAGTTGACTGAGCGTGATCGATATTAAATTTTTATATAATCACGCATGAGAACGTGATACCGGTTAAAACAATTGGAGTCAAATTTGCGGCTTATATTTCGAGAAGTATAGAGAATCGATAGAGAATTCTCGAAAAAGTTTTTTTTTAATTCAATTTTAAACTACTCCACTAATTCAATCAGATCTTGAACTCAAAAAAAAATCGACTTATCTCTTCGACGAAAAGTTTCGTAAGAAAGGGTTTTTAGTTGCTCCAAAAGATACTGTCAAATCAATTGTTTAGGTTCTGTCACTTTTTTTAATTGAAAAAATATAAACTTTAGATCGACCGCTTTGGACTTATTATTAATTTTTGTAACATCAAAAAATGGTATTTAAAAAAATAGTTATGAGCACGCAATTTACATTTGTGTGCAGTAAAAAACAAAATTTCATAGAGAGTTGTGGCTTGGGGGGTAGTGCAATAAGTCAATTTTCAGAAAAATTCTTCATTTTATTTAAATACATATATGTACATACATATGTATGTATGTTCATATGTATGTATAAGTATAATTATATAGGAGGCAACTCCTGATTTTGGTTATTCAGGTGACACCTATATTTATCTCTTATTTTTAAGCTCATCTTTAGCAATAGTACAGCTTGTGCTTAACAAGGCAGCATATTTTGGACAGTGTAATTCAAGAGTACGTCAACAATGAGTTCCTACAGCTTAATTGGAAAATAATTGTATGTAAGTGCATAAGTGAAATTAGGCCGCAGTGTATAAAATCCATATGCGATTGTACTTTAACTCATTTCAATTTGAGAAATAAACCGAAAGTTATGGGTAGGCTATTATTTCTCTGCAAAAATCGCAACAAGTCAATAGTGTTTTTACTACACAAGGGGTCAGGAGTACTCCAGAAATAGTCCAAATGTATGCAGTAAACGTGGTTCATTTATAATTGCGATTTCCTAGGGCTTGACTATGCAGATCAGGGACATATTACGGCATTCGATGTCGATCGATATTTCCAATTGATTTCTATTGAAATTTTGATCGATACCGAATGCCGTAATTTGCCCCAAGTTTTGCATTATATCGGGCTAACTCAAAAAGTCCTGATCAGATTTATTTTGTAATTTCTCATAACATAAACAAAGTCATTCAAAAATATCTTTCCAAACGAACACTGGTTATAGCGAACTTTCGCTTGTTCAACACTTACGAAATGCTAAAACTAATAAAAATAAATTTGTTGGTGTCCGCCGTTTTGGTAAACATTAGTCGTTACAGTTCATATTTAGCAGTCGTAAAGTATACACGTGGTAAATTTATTATGGAAAAATATTCGATAAGCCAACGAGTTTTAATCGTTAAAACATTTTACCAAAATCATTTATCGATTACTGTGACGATGGGAAAGTTACGTGAAATTTTTGGGAGAAACAAAATGTCAACAAAACGCACTATTTATCGAGTAGAGAATGATTTCGAAGAGAGAGGGTATGCAGGTGATAGGCCCAAGCATGGACCACAACATACTGAAAGATCGGCTGAAAACATTACTGCTGCTCAAGAAAGTGTTCAAAACAATCCATCAACCTCAATTCGACACCGTGCTCAGGAGCTTGATCTTCAAAGAACAACTTTGGTCACAATTTTGCACAAGGATTTGTATTTGTTTCCATTTACGATTCAGTTGACACAAAAGCTTCTTCCACAAGGCCATTTACGCTGCCGTATATATGTCAATAGGATGTTACAGCTCGCCCATGACAATCTTGATTTTCATGAGAAAATCATAATGAGTGACGAGGCACATTTTAATTTGAATGGATACGTGAATAAACAGAGTAGACGGTCCTGAGCAATGGAAAACCCCCAAATTATTCATCAGTCACCTTTGCATACATTAAAAGTGACAGTCTGGTGTTCAATTTGGTCAGGCGTAACGGTAACTGTGAATGGGGAGCGATATCTTGATATGATTGTAAACTTTTTAATGCCACAACTGCATGCTTTGGGCTTGATTAACATGTGGTATCAACAAGACGGTGCCACATCGCATACAGCCAGGATTACAATGGAATTACTGCTGAATTACTCTGAATTAGTTCTAAAACTTTTACTACCGTTTTTAATTAAAGGAGCTAGATATACACGATTTTTCCACACTAATGGCAAATAACATGATTTAATAGATTTGTTATATAATGCAGTAAGAGGCGCGGACGGTGATGCAGTACAATTTCAAAGAATACAGTTAGAATCAGATAAGAAAAAAGATGTCAACAAATATATTGCTTATTGCAACATCGTCGTCACCATCAAGCAGCCATAATTCAAATGCTTTGGGTAACGTGAAGAGCGACGCTTCGAATTTACGAATTTATAGAAAGATTTGTTTTTATATTGCGTTTAATAAGATTTATTTAAAATTTTGCTATGGCATATATACTAAAATCAACAGTTGCACCAGTTCTCTTATACAAGTCCGCCGGAAAGGCTGTTTGTTTATAATTTTTTATTAAATGAAAGAGACTGGATCTTATATTGACAAATGTGTTATTTAATGTCGGCAATTATGTATGGAGCGCAATATCAGATAAATGTCCGCCCCTGTTAGCTTCACAAATGGGAGGCCTCTTGAACACATTTTTCATTACATTCTCATACATTTCAAGCGAAATTTCATTAATTTCATCACGAATATTTTGTTTGAGTTGCTCAAGCGTTTCTGGTTTGTTTGCATAAACCTTGCTTTTCAGATATCCCCGAAGATTTTTCGCTTACAGTATTTTTCGTTTAGCTGCACAAAATACAAAATATTGTGTATAATGGGAAACTTTTGTTAGAAAATAAATTGTGTGCGTGCATTTTGTTTAATTGCATATTTTTGGTCAACAATGTTTATTTTTAATACAAAATAATTTATTTGACTGCCTCATAAAACAAAAAATCATTACTATGCCAACGATAATAAAATCGCAATTAAAAAATAGACAGACTAAGTATTAGAAGAGCTTTCTTACCACGTGCAAAAAATTTCATATTAGGGGGAAGTATCCGAGATGGCATAAGTGGCGCCCGGAATTCGCTGTCGGCTTTAAAAGTTACCAATAAGGAAGTGTACAAAAAACTAAAAGGGCGGTATCCAAAAGCTTGGCGAAAATGTTTTTTGAAAATTCTTTTCAACTAATCCTTAATCCCAGGGTGTGACTGGCTCAATTTTTTTTCGAACCACCTTCATGTGCATACCGGTGATCGAAGCCGATACTGATTTGGCGGCGGCATTAGTTTTTCATTTTAATAAAATCCGAATTCATTCTATTTTATTTTTTTAATGAATTGTTTTCGTTTTTAATGCTTTCACTATTAATAAATTAAAAAAAGGTAAATTGATTTGTTGTGGTTAGCTAATCTATGTGTAATCATTTCGGTGGCTGGTAATGCCAATTCATCAGTAGATCTCTAAAAATGTTTCCACATTTGTTGTCCTCCAATGGAGGAACTATCAAATGCTAAATATATGAACCACATTTGAAAAGTTTTCAAAACTCTTATGCTTATAGTTAGACTGAATATATTTTCGCAATAAAAAACAATACATAAGAGCATATTTAGACAGATAAGTAAATTTATGCTGCTATATGAAACTGTATAACAGAATATTTTGCTGATGTGCACGAATTTTCTTACAAACTTGTGTGTGCAGCTATACGAAAAATACTGTATAACGAATACTTTTTCCACTACCCAATACGAAAATGCGTGTAAATTTATACGCATATCGCAATATTTCTTTGATAATTTTCTAAGCCGTTAAAATAATTATTGGGGATTATTTGACAAAGTGATCAGAAAAAATAAAATAATTTAAATTATATGAATATTATGGCTTATAAATATATCGAAAAGTGAGAAATAAGTATCTTCGGTTATGACGATTTTCTTGTATAATGACTATTGATATAACTATTGATAATATTTCATTGCACACAATAATTTTGAATAGTAACATAAGTTTGGATGAAACCGGAATTATTTAGCTAAATTATTGTTATATGTTATCATGTGAGAATTTTTATGAATGGTAGTAATATAATGATCAAATGTAAGAATGACAGTCACTACCAGTGTTGCCAAGAGCTGGAGAAAAACATTTACACCAGATCGAAATCTCTGTCAAAATCTATACCGTTTACACCTTGTTAATCGTGACATTTTTCAAGATTTCGTTTCCATGACAAAAATAGTTGATTCGAGTTTTCATTTTCAAATGTCAAACTCCATACAAAAGTTATTTTTCAAATTAGAAACACCTGGCGAACACACCCTTCAAAGAAGTGTTATTGAATAGCGTAGTATTTTTCAGTACAAATTAGAAAAACCATATCTGCATCACAAAATACTACGAGATTTTGAGTAGATTTTGTTAAAATCTACTGAAAAAGTAGATTTTGTTTTGTATGGGAAATCTAGTCGAAATCAACAAAATTTTGCTTGAAATCTCGCAAGTACTAGGTTTTGGTCTGGTGTAAATGCCATATAAGAAAATATTTTTAATAAATAATTTCTAAAATATTTAAAAAGTTATTAAAAAACAATGCACTTTAAGTATATAAACAAAGAAAAAAAAAAAACTAATAAAAATCTAAATATTTTTCAATACATACATATAAATTGTGTATTTCTTTGGAGTTGAATCAAAAATAAAACAGAAGATTTGTATATCGGCATAATACAATACGAGTAGTTAATGTATTATTATTAAAATATATTCACATCTATAAGTAAAATATATGCAAAGTACGAGCTCGATTTGCGCAACGGAAAGGAAATAGGTTTTCTGTTTTCACCAAAAAAGGTGTAAAAACCGGCCATTAAAAATATAAAAATACACTACTATTTAACTTAAATTAATTTCTCTTTAGTGTTTTTAAAATAAAAAACTAAATTAATAATTAAACAAAGCTAAAGAGTTAATGCTTTATAGGGTTGTCGTTCGAATAAAATTTATTCGAGTAATTCGAACAATTTTATTAATTTTTGCTCGAAAGAACAAACATTTTTCAATTTCGAGTAAAGAATTATTCCAATAATTTTTTCCGAATAATCGCACAATCGAATAATTAAATAACGACGTATAAAGTCACTAAATACTTTAATATTATTCCTGAACTATTTCATTTTCCTATCCAATACTAGCCACAAGAACCTAAACAAAGGAGTCCGATTATTTTGTGATAAAAATATGTATTACGAATGACCTCAACTACGATGAAGAATTAATGACGTTTCTGCGGTAACTGAAAGCGTTATTTACTGATGGAAAAAAGTCTGTATGTAAATAAAGTAAGAAATTGTACTAACGGAAAAATCGTTAACAGTATTGATGACGATCTGAGCTATATAAAAAAATCAAAGGAAAAATTAAACAAACTTGATATGCTATGTAATGCTGCTTTAACAGTAAATTTTTCCAAAAGTTAACTTTGTGTTTTCTTCAGGCTCTAGTTAGGTCTAGGTCTAGGAATAAACACAAAGTCAAATTTTGAAAAAAAAACATATCAGGTCGAATAAAAAATATAAAAAAATTTGAAAATTATTCGTTTATTCGAACAAAAAAAAAATTTATAAAACTTTATTCGAACAAATAAAAAACACGAATATTATATAATTCTATTTATATATGAATAAGGAGAGTGCTGAAGTTTTTGTTTGAATTTTATACTTTTTATTTTTTTGGAAAAGTACAGCTTTCATAATTTTTCTAATAACAACTAATTCTTCATAAAAAATATATTATGTTTGTTTCCCGTTCTATGGATATGTTTTTGGGCTTTTTCATCATCTACTTTAAGCTTTTGTTCTTTTTCAAATTGTATATTCAATTTGTATACTTCAATTTGTATATTTCACTTAAAAAAAGATATTATGGAATCAAACTGCAAGCATCCTCTTTGAAACAAATAAGAAATTTTGAAAAATTGTTTATAAACGAGTTATCCGTGTAAAAATATAAAAAAAATGCAGACGAACTGTTAACCTCAACGTTTTTTCTAGATGGTTAAAAATTGCATAAAATTCAATATAACAGAAAAGGTTAAACTTATCGAAACCATTTATTTATAAGTGCATAAAAACTGCAATATAAAAAAATTACCCGTTGCGCTAATCGGGATGTTCAAACAATCGGTGGGAGAGCACACCGAGCTCACACTGCATACATATAATATTATATATTATTATTAATTCATGTAACAGGTATCATAATTTCCTAAACCTTTTCCTGTAACCTTTTCAAAGAGCATCAAATATATAAAAATTAAATTAATCTTTTAAATTCTCGTATGATTTCTTACTTTAGTTTTAATGATTTTCATGGTACTAAAAAGTCTTTAAACCTCAGCGTTTTTCTCGCAGCGCGTTCTCACATTGTCACACGTCCACCAAAAACTCAACTGTTCTTACAAAATTTGATCAGTTTCAACTTAAAAGCTTTTGCCATTTGATTTATTTAATTATGTTTTAAGTGTACTTACATTTGTACTTTGGATTAATTTTTTAATATATTTTGAAACTGATTTTATAGGTGCAGTAGAAAATAAAAAAGCCACGAGGCGAAAACGTAAATTTCGAGACCAAAAGGCAAAACAAAAGCTGTCTAGCATCGAAAAGATTAAACTGGCATCACTGGCCACGACCAAATTTTAACGCTCTTTCTATAACTGTTAAAAGACCTGACATATCATATCTTTATTTTTACTTTAGAAAACCCGAAGGATGTCCTACACATTTATCGGCTTTCAAATTGTTGAAATGCACTAGTAGTCATACATATTTATATTGTTATCTATGAAAATATTTTTGATTATTTTATAAATTACACTTACATATCTCGACATGAGCGATTTTATTTTTCCCAGGATCACAGTATTGTGGTATTCTTGTCTGAAATTTTATGCAACGACGCATCGTTATGCTATATTTTTACGAAAATGGTTGAAATAAATTTGGAATATTTTCATGCAGTGCCTATCATTTCAAGTATAACTTGCTTTAACTCTCTCAAAATCACAGATATTGTTAAATTTCTTAAAATTTATTTCATTATATTTTGAAATACAGCTTTATCATTTGAGTAACGAAAAACAACGAGCACTAATTCAATTAAATTAATGAGAAATTCGTTATTACTGCAGTCGTTTTTATTATGGTGTTTGTTTCTCTCAGAGTGATTTTCAGCCGACGTTCGAGACGTGTTCTTTTTTATCATTAAGTTTTCAATTACAAGGAAAAAATTAATGTAAAATAGTAGTAGTTCGAATGTATGTATTTTTGTGGTGTATTAAAATATAGAAAATTTCATCGCAAATTTGGTTGTAACTTTAACTAATTGTGAGCAATTAAATTCGTTTTGTTGCTTATTTTCTTTCAGTCAGTAAATTAAAAAAAAAAACATCATGATAAGATCAAACCGATAAAAAATATTTGATATTTGTGTTTCCAAACTCGTTAGTATTTGTATAAAAAACAAAACAATTTATTGTAGTTCATAGGCATAGACAAAGTATATATTGTTTACTACTTCTACTCTTCATATAAAATTTCAACATCAAAATTATAAAATAAAGGAAATAAAAGAAAATTTAACTAAGTAATTCTATATTTTTACACTTATTCATTTATTTAATTCTGCCTATGAAACAATATCCTTAAATGCTAGGTACGGATTGATTTAATTTAGCAATATTTTTAATATATCTTTATTTTAGTAATTCTTATAATAGTAATCTTGTTTAAAGTGCTTAAAACTCGCAACATTGGTGGATTCATATCATAATTAAATCTATCTGTAAACACATAAAATAAATGATTGGATCATGAAGTTTTTAAAGGTTTATAAAAATAAATCAACTTAAATAAATACTCACAATCAATTAACTGAAGTGGACTTATGCCCAAAAGGAAGCAACGAGCATAAGAAGGAGACGACAAGATAACATGATTATCAAGAAGAGCAAATTTCAAGAATTTCTTTTGAATTCTTCCAATTCTATTTAAATGAACGGTGTAAAAGGAGTTCCATACAAAGAAACAGTTTTCCAATTTAGAGCGATTAATCCTTCTTACACAATATTTTTAAAGTTATAGGATTTAATACCAAGATCTAACATTTTCTGAACAATTTCTAAATTTTATATATACCGAAACTCATTCAATAGCATTTATTTACATATTTATATATAAGGATAAATTATTTAGAGAATACCAAATATATATGCCACAGATACAATGTTATATAGTAAGAGCATCATCCTCTGAATGAATTTAAGATCATTAGCATTTAATAAAAACTGAGAGCCCGAAAACAAATATATGTCATTTATAAGAATTAAAAATAGCGAAGGGCCTGATAATGTATTGTGGATACATTAGAAGTATTAGTATACTGTAAGGATTAAACATTTTTCAAATCCTTTCTATATTTCCGATTTGCTAGGTACCACCTCAACTGATTTAATTATTTTTTAGCGCTTAGTACATTATCCTTTTTTCAATAAAACTTTATAACTTCACAATTTTTTATATTTATTTTAGTTTTAAGTTTTTAGATTTTATGTGAAGAATAAAAAATTTGTCTACAGTATTCTTCGAGTCAAGCCCTTTCATTTGATATCCATATTTAAAAGGTTGTGAAAGAAATATGTGTAGTCCGTAATTATGTTGGCGGCCATATTGGGCTTGCAATTTCTTTCAATATTCAAGCCCTTTCATTCAATACAATTCAGTGAGGGAGCTGTGAGAATTTTGTATCCCGTCATTTTTTGTAAATGTACATCTTTTTAGAAGATTATTTTTTATTAATTTTTTAAAGATTTTCCTCTAAATAATTGATAATAAACTCTTTTTGGTTCCTACTTGCGTGCTTGCCTCTCGATTTTTTCATCATTAAAATGAGAGTGTAAAGATATGTCAGAAATTAAAAGTTTTTGACACTTCTTTGTACTTGATACACAGAACAAGAATCATATTTACTGTGAAGTTGTGAAAACAATTTGTTTCATTCCACTTGTTCTTTTCATATGAAAACATTTGAATTTATTTATAATTTTTCCACTAAACAAGAATCAGAAAGTCTATGAAAATATAAAAAAACTTTTTATTTCACAGTTTCACAGAACCAGAATCGACCCCCTGGTAGCCGGTGACTTAAAACTCATTCAGGTGATAGATCTCGGCTTGTACGAAAAAAACAGTCGACCAGTTAGATGCTGTAATAATACAAGACATAGGGAAAAAGAACAGCAATTACCCTTTTTTACTGCATCAGGTTCCAGCTTTATGTGCCTTACTTGCGGAGTTATTACTCAAATGCAAATCAATAAACGCGTAGGAAACCATATGGAAGTGGGTGGCAGGCTCACCTGACCACAACGATTTTCAAATTGTTGCTGACCGAATGGATAAACTTTTCGAAAACAATAAAAGACAGATTTTGATAAACTTTGGTCAAGGCACTGGAGTTTGGTGAGTTAAAAATAAGAACGCTTCAAAAACAACAAATAATACCTTCCACAATACTAATAACTCTCTTATTCTTTTTCGAGTCATAATTTGTATAAATACAAATTTGAATTCACATTCAACCGAGCCTCTATATCACTATCGTCAAACATTTCCATTTATATTATACTAGCCAGACCCGGTTTGCTTCGCTACACCCATGCACATAAAAGTAAGATTTACAAGTATAAATTATTTAAATTTGTATCCTACTTCTGGAATTTCATTATTTTAGACACGGAAAGTGAAAAATCTTAATTCTACTGGAAAATAACAGAGAAAGAGAGGGAGGAATACTTCGTTTCTTTATCTTTCTCTTCTTTCTCTAAGCTGAATTAAGACGTTGCAAAGTCAACTTTCTGCGTGTAGAAGTGGTGACAAAATGTCATTGTTTAATCTGGAGATTTCTAATATTATTTGAGCAAATCATAACTCTGCAAAAGACCAAATTTCATTACAAGGATCCAACCAATAATTATACAAAGCTAACTGCAAGCAAACCTTTTCGAGAAGTTGGAGGAATTATACAATAATAATTAATATTTCGGTCGTGCAAATTGCCTGTCCGAATAAAGTATTATGGAACCAAACTGCAAGCCAAACCTTGCAAAGAAAAAAAACTGAAAATTGGTCAAAAAAAATTTTTTAAAATATATATGAATAACCTCCTTATTTTTTGAAGTCGATTAAAAATTATTCTAATGCTTTCTTGTATGCAATATTTTTCGTTTTCCCGCTTGGAGCATAAACATATAAATCTCTGAGATTACCTACACGTGAGCATGCTACCTAATGCTGTGCATGTGCGTGGGTATTCTAACTTTAAGCCATATAACTGAAGAGATTGTCCCTGAGATTTATTTATTGTCATCGCAAACGCTAAGCGAACAGGAAATTGCAAACGTTTGAATTCAAACGACATGTCTGTCATTTTCATTGGAATGCGTGGTAGCAATACATCTCTTCCTGTTATTATTGGTGCTTCGATAAGATTTTTCAAGAATTTTTAACAGCAAGTCAAGACCCATTCGAAAGTCGGAGAGGGTCGATATTACGTAATAAGATTATAGACACACCATCTTTTAATTAACGAACATGTGTGAAAAAATTTGGGAAATTAAGTGGATCCAAGAATTCGACAGGATAATTAATTACGTTCTGAACATTCGTTGCAGTATTGATGGATTTATATATTCTGGCATTAACACCAATTTTATTCAAAATTTTGCTATTCATCAAATTCACATGAATATTCTTAGCGGCTAGAAAAACGTTCAGCTAACCACTGTGTGTTTCTGAAATTTTGTTCCACATTTGGGTACACGCAGTTGATTAAGTCATCAGTAGATTCTGTGATTCGGCAAAAGTCAGGTGGAAATGTTATGACATTGTTGTTGGCGGGCATCCTTCCATCCCCCAAGTCTAGTAATTAAAGCTAAAGCATCATTTTGCAATTGAACACGCATATTAGTACTTAATTTCAAAACGGTAACATATCGCTAAAGAAATGAAGAAGAATTGCATATTATACTAAGAGTAACCATGATAATTTAGAGAGCATCTTTAAAAGCTTTGCAGATATAGAATAGTAATAATTATATGCTGTTTATAGAACCCAATCAATCGAACTGAGAGAACAATTTGTATTAAAGCAGCCAGTCTTTTCGTGTGGTTTACATACCCGTATCCCTTATCTGATGCCATAAAGATTTTGCTGAAAGTCGTAATTTGTTCTAAAAGAAACCCATATAAAGGTTTGAGTGCTAAACTGTTGTAGTTGTGATGATATAGCAATATTAAAAATTAGTTTGTGTGGATTTTGCTGAAAATTTGCACGCTGTTCTGAGATAAATACACATATAGCTGTACAGATATTGGAAAAATAATAATTACCCTTTAAAAAAAATTAGAGAGCCTCACTCTTACAGTTGTATAGATATATGAAAATTAATAATTACCTTATATGGGGGGAACCCGAGCTTGATATAAGAATATTAATAATTACTTGGTTTGCCGTTCCTAAGCCGCCAGTAATTTTCTGGAAATTGCTCGTTATTCGAAGAATAAAAGTCATCTAATTTAGAAAGTCTCACTCTTATAGTTGTACAGATATAAAAAAAAATTATAATTACCTCCTATAGGTGGTACCCGTTTCCCCCTCCTATGACTCCAATATTTTGCTGCGAATCGCACGTTATTCTAAGAATGACACACATCGAATTTTGAAAGAAAATTTATTTGTACAGATATAAAAAATTTTATAATTACCACCAATGCGGGGTACCTGTTTGGTCCCTCCGATACCTTCGAGATTTTTCTGGAAGTTTTACTTTCTTTTAAAAACCACTCACAGTGAATTTAGAGAGTCTCACTATCGTACCCGGAAAAAACAAAATGAGCTCATCGCATTGTTCAGAAAGAGTCAAACTGAGCCTAGAGGTATATTTATTACGGCCCTTTAGTCATGTATTCAAATCTTTTAAGACCGAACGCATACATATGTTGCTTTTTAATTCGAAGCGTTCAGAGCGTAAATATAAATTTGATTTCTACTGAACGTAAAAAGTAAAAAAAATGTCATTCAGAAAAAGTGAATGGAGTATTTAGTCATTTTTCTCATAGAAATGTAAAATGTTTCGTTCAGCGAAATGATTTGCTTAAAAAAAGTAAAGAAAACTGAATTCTACGCTTAAAAATACTGAACGGAGCGTAGTAAAAATATTATTTGGCAATTTCTGCATTTTTTAAAGCAACTTATATATTTGTAATTTTTGATATTCTCATTAGTTTTTTAAAAGTTTTTGTATAAGATAAGAAGTTTGAAACTTTTCAAAAATATTTAAGGTCTACTGATGATTTGTCATTGGCGTCAATGAAATGCATGTATATAGGCCAGCTAAAAACCTTCAACAAGCAAAACTTTTCTAATTTATATGTATAAGTTTACGGTGCAGAAAACGTAAGAAATGTTCAGAAATGCTTTCTGTGTAGTTATACAGATATAGAAAAATTAAACATTTTTTTGTATGGAAAGTGTCCAAACCCCTGAGCCGATTTCGTGAAAACTTCACATAAACCATCTACCGACCATTCCCACTACGATCGACCCGTTTACGATTCTATAAAGGACATACATACAACCATTAATATTAATATATAGATTATCACCAAAAAATGTTATAAAAATTTTTGGAAATTAATTTTTGTTATACATTTTCTCACCAGTGTTGCCAAGAGCCTATGGAAAAATTAAGCTAAATTGGCTTTTAAAAAAGGCAAAATCGAACAAAACTAAAAGCAAAAATAAGGCACAAATTTTTCACTCATAAACATAAATGTATTTCAAGTACAAAACTATCAAATAACATAAAAGTCAGTTATTTCTTTTGAGTTCAATTTAGTATTGGATCAAAACTATAACATAATATTCTTATTTAGGCATGATACAGTAATTATTGTATAATTATTTCTGTGGCAATAAGGAAAAAGTCCTTAAGTCATATTTTATCGTTCTGTAGGAGAGCCAAATTCGTTTCTCATTTCTTCTAATTTAGAAATATGTACATTGCTCTACACTCCATAACTAATATGTTCAACATAAAATATACTCATTTATATGTTAAGCTAAGCTGTTATTCCATATAAGATTATAAGTTGATAAGAGATAAGAAAAGATAAAAGATAAAGTCCATAGTTATATCTGAATGACAAAGAAAGTATTAACTTAAATTTAGCTTATGTTGACTTAATCAGTTATTCTTTTTTTCCAAGGATTTTAATATATTCAAGTAGTATATCAGTCGTGAAAAAACATGTATGTTTATTATTTATTTATATAGCAGGTATCATCATCTCCAGTAAACTCAGAACTATCATTTGCTTAACTATCACGATAGTCTAATAGTTTTATAAAATCATGGGTAATTGCGAGATGATGAGGAATTAAGCATTTTAAATGAGAGATTAACCAAATCAAGAAATTGATTTTCTTGCAGGGCATTCATAAATTGTGGCACCTCCATCCAAAATTCAACTGTTGACTCTATATTTGGAAAGTTATAACTTAAGAGGTTTCGCCATTGGAATTAAATCAGTGAAATTATGTCCTAAGTGTACTTATGTTTGTACATTGGATTTATTTTTTAAATGTTTTAAGATGATTTTACATATTCAGCAGCAAATTAAAATTTTGATAAAAAAGTTAGTAAAATTTCCGGGAATTTCCGCGCCAATTTTTCCGAAATTTCAGGATAAAAAACTTTCAAAAACTATATTTATAATATTTTGACGAACCATTTATTATTTCTAGCATATACAAAATAACAAAAATTAATATGCATTATGGGAGTATTGTTAATTTTTATTATTTGAAATAACAGATCTTTACTATCACCTCATAACCAAATTTCACTGTACAATTTTTGTTGGTACAATTTTGAATCGAAAATATAATTTTAAACATAATTTTTAAATAACTATTATTTATGGGAATAAAAACAAAAAATTAATTTAATATTCAAATTAATTTATGAAATTATGCCGGTAGGAACTTTGAAAAATTAGTTAGTCAAGTTAATTCTCTATAATAATGCTCTTTTACAAAATTAGATTTTTTTAATTCTTATTGATTAATTGGTGGATTCTGAATTAAAGTTTTTAATATTTATCTGCTTCAAATGAACCAACCATATTAAAGAAAATTCCCATTCTTATAAATTTTTTTTAATATAAATTACTAATCATTTGTTCAAGTTAGATCACAATAACTAATCACAAATTGTAAACAAAAACAAAACAATATTTATTAACTCAATTACGGTTAATTAACTAAAATGTGATTTTTATGGCCACAATCACAAGTTGAAATAGGATTTGAAAATGTTAAAATAAACAGTCAAGTCTTACATCAAGCAGCACACTGGGGCCGTCAGAATATTATTATGATCATTGATAAAGATTTGTGAATGCGTACCGAATTAAAAATATTATTAGACATTAATAAAAGATTACAAATAGTTGTGCGTGTAATGAAATATGATTTGCGTACAGCTGTAAGAATTGTATTTTTTATTTAGTTGTTAGCTATTTCTATTGATTACTAATTCTAGAATAGTTTAAAGAATACAAAAGAAATATGTGAAGCAAACAACAGAACTATTGTATACATAAATTGTTGCATTTAAAAATAAAAGAATTCAATACATCGAAGTGCTTAGTTCATAAATTTTTGCAGTGTCGTAATAGTTTAGAGAAGTGTGTGATAAGGGGGAATTTTATAAAAAAAGTTATAATAAATCTGCAGTTTTTAAACGGAGTATTTTCTTTAATTATGTTTTTAAAGGATGTGTATTGAAAATTCAAATCTTTACCTGGAATTTATTTTTTATTCGATTTAAAATACTAAATTGTAAGAGAGTAAAGAAAATAATGCGTTTTGTCTTCAACCTTGTCAAAGTGTAAAAGTTAAAGGCGAAATTCGCCAAACAATTTAAGGGTGAATATTCTACCAAATTGCAAATTACCTCTTTGGTTTTTTATTGAAATAGGCTGCCAAAAAGTAACAGCCATACAAACACAGTACGTGTACAGTACATTTTTTAATTCTTTTTAAAATTAAAATTATATCATTACAAGTTAATTGATTTTAAGTGCTTTTAATATTATTTTCAATATTCTAATTATTAGATTCGGAAATACTTTTTTGTAACTCCATACCGATGTTTTTAAACTTTTTGGAGCGTTAGTGATTCGTTATTGTATGGAAAGGTTGACTGGTTGACAGTGATACCAGTTTAACCTTTTCGAGGCTTTTAGCATCGAAATTTTCGTTTTGGCTTCATTATGATATGGAGTTTGACATCTTCCCGGTCCAAAGAACACGCGAAAATTAGGTAGCTGCCATAGGAACGCCACCATGCTACGGAGAGGGCCAGATAGGCCAGGTTGCTTAGCTGGTATAAACAAAGATTTGGCAGGCACAGAAGAAAGGTCTAAACAAAGACTATTGGAAGAAGAAACAAAAAAAAAACTGAGACAAAAAAATTATTAGCAGCGCACAGTGGCCAATTTGGCTTCGCTAGCGGCAGTTAATTCAAATTTTCAAATTTGAAAAACCGTTAATTTTTTTTTAACAATCGATAACAAATACATGCACTAGATTTGTATCGATTTTTAAAAGCTCAGCTTACAGCTGATGAACAGCTGTGAGCTGTCAAAGTCAGCATATGTTTCTGCAAGTGTTGTGCAAAATATTTCCGCCTTTTTGATCATCGTTTTGCTATTCGTGTTAAACTTGCAAATTTTATTATTTTCATTAAAAGTTTTGTTATATACTAACGCCAAGGTATGTATTATATAAAAAAAACTGTGGTTGTGATCTGTGTATACTTATGTTATTTATAAAACGTAATCGTGTTTAAGTGTATTAGCAACTCGCCCATTGTAACGTACACCTGTCTTTCGTGGAGTAGAACTTACAAAATTCACCTGCATTCAGTGTAATTGTAAATTTTCCTATATGTGTAAACCATTGTGTGTCCAAAATGTCCAAAATTTACTGCGAGTACCTGCGAGCCTTCAATTTATTGTACTGAAGAATCTGATTAATATTTCTCTTATAATATGGTTTCTCTTTGAGTTGACAATTTTTTTTTTTATTTTATATATGAATATATGGTGGAAAATGTTTATTGAATTAAAAACAAAATAAAAAATTAAAAAAAAATTAAAAATAAAAAATTTAAAATTAAAAAAAAAATTAAAAATAAAAAAAATAAAAAATTTAATTTTTTTTTTCCAAAAATTGTTTCATTTTTTTCTGAATTGAGAAAAAATTTTTTTTTGAAGATATCTTCTTTACTTTGGAAGCTATGAATAAAATGCCGCTAGCGAAGCCAAATTGGCCACTGTGCAGCGGCTTCCTCTGCACCTGATGTGCAACATGCACAATATCTCGACGAGGACGAAATCTTAAATTGCAATTTGGAAAATGCTCAATGCTCTAAAATTAATATTGATTCTTAAATTGTTTAACCTAATATTTTTTTGTTTCAGTTAAAACACTATTGGCCTTATTCACAAACGATTAATAAAGTTAATGTGTGCATTAAAACCGCGTTTTCTATATAAAAATCCAACATTAAATTTCCTCTAATTTTATTAATCGTTTGTGAATAAGGCCATATGTATATAATTTTGTATCAAATAAAATCAAATTATTCCTAACTCGGCCTCAGATTCATAACAGTGTTCTTCGCACAAATGTGTCTTCTTGGGCAAGTAATGCAGCTTTCTTTGAAGGTAATAGAAAAAAGTCTTCGAAGAGTTGTAAATGATACTGCTGAAAGGGCTTTCAAATTAATGCAGGACTTTCACGGATTTATCACAGTAGATGAAAAACCAAAACAATTTTTGCTGCAGTGTGTGCAGGAACATAGAAATTGTATACAGACTATAAGAAAAGCACATTAATAAAAGTTACCCAGGCTAATTGTAGCAATATTATACATTTTTAATAAAATAACTTCACAGGGAAAGCGAAATATTGAAAAAATAAAGTGTTTATATTGTTATTGTTGACCTTAAGCGGTGAGAATTTTTTAATGAAATATTAATAAAAGAAAAGAATAATGAATAATTTTCAAAACAATTTCATAATAGAAACTCAAAATTTAATATATGAGTACAGTTTTATGTTTAAAAGAAAAATAGAGGGTATGCGTTTTAAAATTGAGTGAACATTTTTTCCCTTATAAGGGACACATTCATGTATGGATGTACATGCAAACAAAATAGATGAATTTTAATGAAGACAGCTTGCGATTTTATTTGAAAAGTGGCCACCATATTTTTTAACTTTAACTTTGATTTTTTTATGAAAATATTTTAAAACTGACACAAATATGGTAAATATGCAGGTATACAAAATTCACTTAAACAAGATTTAGGAGGAATAATTACAGAAAATATGTATTTTTGGGCAGTAAAGTCAAACCGCAGCTAACGTTGATTTTTTGTATGAAAATAATTATAAAATGACAAAAATTTTTGGCAATTATCTTAAATGTGCAAAAAGGGCACTTAAAAAAGGAATTTGTATGGGATTTACGAGAATAGTGACGGAAATTATTAATTTTTTGCAGTTAAATCTAAAGTGCTCTTAACCAAAAGGCAGCTAAATCAAAACTACTGTAATATTTTGCATGCATATTGCAGTATTTATTGCTTATATGCACGTCGGTTATTTGCATTTAACGTTTATATTCATCCCGACATGAGCAATTTTCTTTTCGAATATAAAAAAGCCATAATTATTTTTTGTATTTGCATTTCGCTTGTATGCATTTTTCGCTTTTATTAAAGTACATAACCGAAAATTTAAATTTGTGCAAACATCTTAAAAACATCAGAAAATTGTTAGTGCTATTTTTTCATATCGACTTTGACTTTTGTCAATACAAATCGATGGGTCGTCAAACACTATGTAAATACACAAAAACTAATGAAATTGAACTTCTATTTTGTTTTAGAAATTTCTTAACATTTTTTATGATTATTTCTGATTTGATAAAAAAAGCTGAATTTATGCTTATATCCTAATTTATGTATGTATGTTTATATACATAAGTACATAAAAGTGTTACAATTAGATTCAGAAAAAAACTGAATTTAACGTATCTTTTCATTTAAGTTTTTTTTTATTGATTGTTTTATACTTGTGTACACAGAATGCTAATTTTAACCCATAAACGTCCAAAAGAAAACCATAAACAATTAACAATGAAGTTTTAAAAACAAAATTTGAGGTTTTATTTACTCAGTGTAGTTTTTTTTTATACATTCTTCACTAAATCATATAGGATAGTTTTTTTATAAGCACTGCCGATGCATATGTAGTTTTTATAAATGCATGTCGTTCATAAGCACAAAAAGTTGTACGAAATTTGAAATATTTATTATAAGCGATAAATACTGTAGTATTATCCATATATTTGTTTGTTCTAGTTATTGTTGCGAAGCCATGATACATTATCTAAATTGCCTTTAATATTTTCTATGTTCAGGTGCAGAGTGTACTTGCAATATTTCAGAACCCAGTATTTTTATTATAATTGCCGAAACGACTACAAGAAGGCAAATTTAATATATGTACATACATAATAAATTTTTTCATTATATCTATTCATGTATTTTATGAAATGACCCTGTAGAAAAAATAACTAGTATGTGGTTAAAATTATACTTATTGCTTTCTACTTCAGACTAATTACTTGTGTGTCTTTTTTTTCAAATATCGATTTTAACAGTAGGTTGTCATAGGAGACCAACTATTTAATTTGTGCATAGATATATACTAGTTCAACTACTAGTAAATATTAACAAGAGTACAACTAGTTCTTATTTTTGATTTTATACTAGTATTAGTTGAAGCAGTTTTATTATACTTGAGCTCTTTACAAAAATATACCACTCCATTCTATACTATTGAAGTTAATAGTTATTATTAGCTGTAGCGTTGACTAGATTTGTAATTAAGGTCTTCCACTAGTACCTTGTGTAATTTAACATCATTTGACACTCCATTCTATACCAGTTTCGGAATAGAAGCTTGTATAGTTTCTTTTACAACATTTTTTGTTTTTGCAATAATTTTTTTTTTAATAAATTTGCAATCTTATTCAAGAAAAATTTTGAAATTTCATACATTAATAAGAAAAAACAGTAAAAAAATATCATAGGTCGGTAGTCTTATTTTCTCAATTAGATGACAGTAATAACCCAACGGGAGGCCAAGCCCGCCAAAAGTGCACCCAGTAAAATAGGGACTTTTTCACAAGCAGCCAATAGCTTGAGCGTGGTTACTTCAAAGATCAAAAACAAGCCCACTTGCAGCGATATAGCCCAAGTCAGAAAATTAGGAATCATGCCACCTAACTTTCCAAAACCAATGCGCTTCGACGATAAACTGAAACAAACGGCATTCTTGGATAAAACTGTGGAGTTCAAAAATGGCTGAATGAAGCCAAAATTTGAAGGCTTATATATAACAACAGGACACAGAGGACTAGAGCGGTCCTTTTTGTCACGAATAGTCTTATGTATTTTCCTACTCAGAATTACAAATAGCTGATCTAGCAGCAAACAGGGCAATCATTATATCAACCACAGGTAGGTGAACAAGGGGTTATTCTAGCATCAGCATTCGCAGGGGATGACATTGCTGTGCCCACATCTGAGGTTTCCGATCTGATATCTTATAGTCATAAATAGATCTTTAGATATATGACGAGATATGATGCCAAGCCTACCTCACAGTTTGGGAAAATACGGACACAATTAATCGCGGTGAGTATTAATTAGCAAGAATAATGTATTTATATCTATTTAGTAAACAGGGCCGACATGCCCACAGTTTTGAATGCAATTAGACAAGAGATCTTAGATCTTACTACAACAAGGTACAATGTATCAGGTGAAATTTCTATGTCTGATACGTACAAAAATTTTGTGTACCAGAAATACAAAATTGGATATTTTCCATTTTCAGCTAGGTAATACTGAAAACATATCTATAGTTCCAAAAAAATTGATTTTGAAGTCCATGAGCTTTGTAACAACATTCTGTATGCGTAAACAAACAGCTCCCATTTAAAGCCCAAAAAGGCACAATCCATGGTGGAACGACGGACTCGAAAAGTTCACAACTGAAATGTGACAAGACGTTTATTTAGCAAATGAAGGGCAATAGATGGCTGAGTAACCTAAAAGAGCACACTTAATAAGTATATAAGGAAGTTAGGAAGTCAAAAAAAGTAAAATGGCCTAATTGTTGCGAGAGGATAAGCAGTCTTCCTGAAACAGCTCATGCATGCGAAAATCACCAATTATACTCAGCTCGTTCTTCTTCAAGACAATGGTGAAACTCCTGGATATACATATTAAGGAAAGTTATCTCACGGTGAAACCAATACATCTTCAATTTACCTACCCAATCGACAATAACTGCTGTGTAATGACGGTAATTGAGAAAACAATCATTTGGCAGGATCGCGCTTTGTGTTTTCATTGACATTAGAGAACCCTTTAATAACACTTCTGGCACTGGACAGAAGGGGTATTCCAACTTTAATAAGAAACTCGACTACAGCGATGGCTACATGCAGTGTTATTTAGTTGGGCTTTTCCGGATCCTATAAACGCATAATGGCAAGAGTACTTTTGTCTCTACTGACTTCTGCCATTTCTCTTGACCTTGGTCGCAGAGGACCTACTTGATCAACTTAACAATTTAGGCACTTATGGTTACGCTGAAGACCACTTCATTTCAGTTGTGGGGTCGGGCTACAGAACCGTATCGGAAAAGATGCGGCATATTCTAAGCTTACTGTCAAATTGTGTTAGAACGGCGGTTGCAATGAACCGCGCCAAAGCCATATTTGTACCATTTACTATACGCAGAAATCTCAAACTCACGGAGACAATATTGTTCGGCTTAACTGTTTTCTGATGAAGTTAAATACTTTAGGGCTATATTTGACAAGACTCTATCTTGGAACAAACACGTTTCCTGCTCTTTGGACAACGTTGATATTTAAAACAAAAATGATCAATTACTATCATAAGACCAATAATAGCTTATGTATCTGTTGTGTAATGGCAGAAGACTGAACAAGGCACCACCACAGCTATCTTTGATAAGTTCTACGTCCTAATACGTGTTTATATCACTGGTAGACTGGTCCTACAAAAGTGCACTTAATACTACAGTTATTTCCGATTTTAAATTTGGTAATATGGTGGGGGTTCTGAGGATACTGGATCTCCATATTTGTTGTTGTTGTTACTCAGCAGAAGTGGTTTAGAAACGCTCACGGGGTGGTTTACTGTTGGTTTTGCGATTTATGCGAAATTACAGAGTATGTATTGTGACAATGCCCAACCTTGCAATCTCGTAAGACTAAATTCCTTGGAGACACTTCTCGAGAATAAGGAAAGTATATGATCTCTCACAAGGAGGGTGATTGGCTTCAAAAATGTTTTTGTTGTGCGTAAGGCCCATTATAGATAGATGAATATATAATTTCGTTATAAAAAGAGCTATACCCATATAAGGACTTTTTCATACATGCTGTCTAGCTCCAAACAAAATAATTTTTTTTCGTAATTCCATAATTTTTCATTTGGCGATTTAATATGTCCTACTCAAACGTGCGAATATCGGCGTATTTTTTATGTATAATTGTAAACAAAGCCTATGGTATACTTGGATTCATGAAACGCTAGCCTAAGGAATTCCTAGATCCTTCTATTACAAAACTTTTATATACTTCTATTGTTCGACCAATTCTTGAGTATGGATTAATTGTTTGGGATCCTTGTTATTCTATTCATATTTGTAGTATTGAATCGGTACAAAAAAAATTTTAATTTTCTGTCTCCGTGTTCTTGGTTGGAATTCTTATATCTTGCCGCCGTATCATAGCAGACTTGCTCTGATAAAATTGCCGCGATTGATGCTGAGTGCTTTATTTGTTCTGTGCCTAGTTCGTGGTGATGTTGATTCAGAGTTCCTACTAAGACAACCCGCAATTTTGAACTCTTTTGAACCGTTCTGTATATGCTAATAATGATTCTTTTCATCGCAGATAAATGCTACCACATTACGAGTATATACATATCTGGGAGTAACGATATACTGAAGAGAATTCTTACTTTATATCTAAATTGTTGAACCATTTTTTTTATATAATTCTGTCTTTGTTATTCATATTTAGCCAGTAAGGATTTTTTGTAATTGCAACTGATTTAATTATTAAAATTAAAATGTGTTATTCACGAATCTTATAAGCTAAATATGGTACAATGTTACGAGATTTTACTTACGAACTACAACAATTAAATCTAATAATTGAATAAGAAAACTGTTAATGAGGAAATGAGGAAAATTTGTCTCAAAAATCTCTTACAAACTTTAAATGTTCTAATGAAATTTGGTAAACAATCGCTAGTAAGATTCTTTTTAACAAAAAATTCTCAGTGACGTTTTAGTAACTTTCTTATAAATTCTAAATTAGATTATTTTTCAAATGCAGATTATTTTTCATTAAATGACAGCGTCAGATCATTCGTAAACGTGTTTAACTTTTCATGTTTAAATCTATTGTGCATTAAGTCCTTGGGGAATCTATGGGGAAGGTTATGAATTATTTTTAAATTTTTGTTTTCGATAATCTGAAGCTTTTTTGTATGGGTATTAGCAGTTTTGTGAAACCATTCTGGACTGACGTAAGTCAGTATCGTCTTAATACACATATAGTACAATATCTTATTTTTGAGACCTCCTATTAAGTATGGGTTATAGAGCATGTCCACACTTTATAGCTTTATCACAAATGTAATTCACATGTTGTTTAAATTTAAGTTTTTTATCTAAAGTGATACCTAGATATTTAATATCATCTTTGATGGGAATCACGTTTCCCCGACAGTACAAAATTTTAGTAGGAATACGTTTTGGTGATTTATTATATGGGAATATAATAGCATGCGTTTTATTGTCATTTACTTTTATTTTCCACTTATTAAAATATTTTTGGGTTGTGGTAAGGCTCTCTTGCACTGCATATAAAAGCACTGTCATCAGTATAAAATGCTGCTTCCTTATTTCTGTGCACCTCATCATCAGACGTATATAAAGAGTAGAATGTAGGTGACAATACTGACCCTTGTGTCAATCCCGCTGTGATTGTTCTTTCTGTTGAGAATCAACACACACAACAAATGTACTGTTCTTTAAAAAGCTGTTTATTATTTTTTGTAAATACAATGGGGAAGCTAACGAATTGAGTTTGTATAGCATTCCTTCTTGCCAGATGGTGTAAAAGCCTTTTCTATATCGAGAAAAAAAAGAACGCCAGTGCTCCTTCGATGTCTTTTATTAACTTCGATATATTTCACAACACGTTTTATTTGGTGTACGGTAAAGTGTTCCTTGCGGAATCCAAAATGTTGGTGGTTAATAATATTATCTTGATCTGCAAAATATACTATCCCTTTTCAAAGACCTTATCCTTATTGGCCTATAGCTGGTGGGTAGTTTGGGATCATTTCCCTTTTTATAAATTGATAATACTTTCGATTTTTTGAAAATACGGGGAATGAAGCCATTAATTAAGCAACAATTAAATATTTTACTTAGAATACCTTAAACGCAATCTGGCATATTTTATAGGATAATACTATTTATTCCATCTACGCCAGGGGCTTTATTATTTTTTAATAGCACCTGTACATTCAATATTATTACAACTAATAGAAGAATCATTATCGAGAATTTTAATAAAATCTGCTATACATGTATCCAAAGGCAATGGGTTATTGATAGTAATAGTTTGCGAGTTACCAAATACTTCGGCAATTGCATTAGCTTTTTCTGCGCTGGTTTTTAAAACTTCATTATTACTAGTAAGATCTGAACAAAACGAGTTCTTTTCCTTTAAAGCTTTTGTTAGTTTCCAGAATTTTGTGATCCCGGAGGTAGTTTTGAAATACATCGTACCCAGGATTCAGTCCTTGTTAAGGTAGAATTCAATTAGACTATTTAACTGCCTTAAGATACCGTATAAGTGTGCTCTGTGAATTGGATCGCTACATCTGTGAAATTTACGTTTGAATTTATTTCTTTGAGCAATAAGCTTAGATGTATTTGAGATTTCTCTCTGCCTGCGGGAATCTGGCTAAAAGCGGCATTAAAAATTGATATTAATTTATTTTGCAATAAATCTACGTTGCTGGCAATAAACTCTGTTTGGTCAATGTTTTGGCGTCTAATTTCACTTTCGTTCCAAACTCTAATTGCTGTCCAGTCTGCACAATGTATTTAATTTATTTTCCAACTGCCCATAAATGGAATAGGAAATCGGAACATGATCTGACTGTAAAATATTTGGGTGTGACTCTAAGTTTGAAAAAGGGATATTGGAATTCGATATTACAATGTCTACTGTTGAGGGCTGGACCTGGGCTAAGTTTTGACCAAATCGGGTAAATGAAAATGGAAAGTAAATGTACTAGTTTGCAAGCAAAAAATGTGTGTTAAGCTCATTACCAGCTGTGTTATTAGATATACAGTTCCAATGCATTAGGTTAGGTTTCATTGGCAGCCGTGATCAAGCACAGCTCACGTGGGTCCATCAATTAGTTGCCGTTGTGCTACCATGTTGTCCCGTCTTCCAAGGGTCCTATGTTATCTGGCTGCTGATATTCTCACGCAGCCACCCGGTTGATTCAATGAAGGAGTGGATCTTTTTTGAATCAATATTAGAGAGACAAGTTTTGTCCCCAAGGGTTCTTTGACCGAAAAGTTTAAGTCTTAGATCATCGAATGCCGGACAATGACAGAGAAGATGTTCCGTCGATTCTTCCTCTTCTTCATCGCCGCAACTTCTACATATGTCAATTTAATTGAGCCCCAACCTTTGGGCGTGCCTCTCAATAGGCCAGTGTCCAGTTATTACCGCGATTAGGTTTCTGAGATGAAGTCTGGATAGCTTTAGTGCCCGCCTAGTCCTTTTTTCATCTATTATGGGCCAGATTTTTCTAGTTTCCCTACAGGTAGTTTCATCTAACCTAAAACTTATGTGCAATAAGTTGTTTACTCATTGGGAGAGAGACGCCTATGTCATGTGTTGAATCGTTTCGATTTAAAGAGGAGCCTGCATGCGCCAACGCGTCCGCGATGCAGTTTCCGTGTATGTCCCTGTGTCCTGGTACCCACTTAAGGGTGACCGTTGAATGTCTCGCTATCTCGTCCAGAGATATCCGGCATTCCTTGACAATTTTTGATATGATGAACACATTCTCCAGGGATCTAATGGCCGCCTTACTATCGGTAATGATCTGAATATCCCTACCAGATATTTCGCCATACCGAATGAAATTTGCGTCTGTGTAGATGGCCGTTATTTCAGCCTGAATGACACTGCAGTGGTCCGGCAGTCTTAACAGAATGCACCAGTTTAGCTGCTCTGAGTAAATGCCAGAACCGACACCATTCAGTGATTTAGACCCGTCCGTGAAAATTTGAATCACATTCGCGGGTGTATGTAGGTCATCAGGGTGGACTGCGTTATCCGAAAAGGTTACAGAGAAACCAGGATCAAAGATTGGCTCAGGTGTGACATAGTCAACGTTCATGTGCCAATTTATATAGGATGTTGGCATGACCGATATTGTAATCTCTCCATGCTCTTGTGGCTTTTAGTCTTACTGCCGTGTTCGCAGCCAACTTTTTAGCCAAAATGTCTGGTGGTAGCCAGTTCAATATCGTTAACAGTGCCTTAGAAGGAGTTGTTCTAATGGCACCTGTTACTGTTATTGCCATCATTCTCATTATACGTTCAAACTTACTTTGATGACTCTTCTGCCAAAGCGCTGGCCACCAAACGACTGCACCGTAGAATAGAATGGGTTTAATGACACATTCGTATAGCCAGTATATATTTTTCGGGTTGATACCCCAATTTAGGCCCATGGCCTTTTTACAGCAATATAATACAGTTGCTGCCTTAGTGGTTCTGGAAGTGATATTCATATTCCAGTTCAATTTACTATCTAGTATTATTCCAAGATATTTGGCACTATCGGATAGTTTCAGTGGAACCCCATTCAGCTTTGGAGTAACAAATTTGGGAATTTTGTATCTCCTACTGAAAAGTACCGGTACCGTTTTGGCAGGATTGACATCCAGACCACATCCCCGGCACCATTTTACGAGGATATCCAGTGCGGATTCCATGAGTTCAGACAGTAGTCTGGGATCCGTACCCGTAGCCATGGCTGCGACGTCATCCGCATACGCAATCGTTCTGCAGCACGTCTTTTCCATGGCCCTGAGGAGGAAATTTATATTTAGGTTCCAAATTAATGGCGAGAGTACACCTCCTTGCGGTGTGCCCCTGGTAGCCGCTTTGGAAATGTTTGCGGCGCCCCAGTTAGATTCAATACGCCGAAAGTGCAAGATGCTACTAACAAATTGGATGATCTCTGGGTCGATCTCCAGTAGCCTCACAGTATTAATAACCGACTCTGGTTTAACATTGTTGAAAGCTCCCTCAATATCCAGGAAAGCAACTAATGCGAATTCCTTGTATTGTAGGGATCTCTCTATGTGACCCACCAATAAGTGAAGCGCAGTTTCGGTGGACTTCCCTTTCGTATAGGCATGTTGAGCCATTGACAAGGAATTATGTCCTAGTTTTGATCTGAATGTCTATAATCCTCTCCAGTGTTTTCAGCAGAAAGGAGGATAGACTAATTGGCCTGAAGTCTTTAGCCTTAGTGTGCGATGTTTTCCCCCCCTTGGGGATGAAGACAATCTTATATGTTGTCCATATAGATTGGACATGTGAGAGACTTAGGCAAGAGCCATGGCATCAGTGTCTCTAGGTTATTTTGCAGATCCGCTGGGATAATCCCATCCGGACCTGGAGATTTGAAGGGATGAAAGCTTTTAACAGCCCATTCCACACGATGACGAGTTATCGGGATAAAAGAGTTATTCCGAGCGCCATTAAGAATTACCTCCCTCGGCACATCATCAGTGCAGCCTTGGAAGTGAGTATTCATCAGAACCTCAAGCGTCTCCTGACTATTTGTTGTCCAGGATCCATCTGACTTCTGTATATACGATGGAATAACTGGTCTTGAGGATAAGATCTTACGTAGCCGACTTGTCTCCGAGGAGTTTTCTACATCACTGCAGAATTCCCTCCATGAACGTCTTTTAGCCTTCCTTATAAGATTCTTGAATCCATTCAATGAGGATTTGTAACTGTTCCATACACCATTACGTTTCGCCTCGTTAAAGAGCTTCCTGATTTCCTTGCGTTTTTCGGCAATTTCCGCATTCCACCAAATAGGCTTAGCCTTTCCTGTCGATTCTTTTACAGGATTTTTCTGTTGCCTCGGTTAAGACACTCCTTAGTGATTCCACTGCGGAGTCAAGCGTGGACACATTGCCTATGCAAACTTGGCATGGAGGCAGCTTGTCTTCGAGTACACTAGCATAGACAGACCAGTTGGTCTTTCTTCTGTTCGTATAGGGTTTCACTGAATCAAATCTAAGAGAAAAATTGAAATCAATGTACATGTGGTCAGAGAAGGAACAGTCCTTTGACACATTCCAATCGCTAATCATATACGGGAACCTATCGCTAGTAATCTGTTAGTCACAATAAAGGTGGGCTTATTACCCCTAATAACTACTGTTAGTTCATTTTCTACTATAAAGTTTAGAAGTAACTCACCTCGTAGATTGACATCCGAGCTGCCCCAGATGGTATGGTGAGCATTAGCGTCTGCACACATTATGAGGGGAATGTTGCGCCTATTGGCATACGACATCGCCTTTCTGGTTAAACCGTTTGGTGGATCGTCCTGATCGTGAGCCATGTAGCAGCTCATATACCATACTGTCCGTGTTTTGTTTTCCACCGCGACAGTGCAAGTGTCTTTATCGCTAAAATCAGAGAGAATAAAAGCTTTGAGGACGTTTTTGACCATAACACAAGCTCTTACCTTGTTCAGCTGCGTACAAAGTACTATAGCCGTCTAAACTGAGTCCGCAAACCCTGTCTTTATACAACAATGGTTCTTGGATGCAAATAAGCTCCTCCGCGCCTTAAGCTAATCGGAGGAGAAGGGCAGCTGTCGCCGCTTTAGAGTGATGAAGGTTAAGTTGTGTGACCTTCATCACAGTTCATCACTATGGACGACTGTGACGTTGGCATCCTCTGGGTCGTCGTCCGATTCCAAAAGGATGTCCTCATCGTCCACAACCTCCATCCTGCCAAAGAAGTCACCCACGAATCCAGTGATCGACTGGGTGTCCTCGCTGGCCGATGAAGCAGCGGAATCGTCCTCCATAGTTGCCATATTAGTCTTCGTCACCGGAGCTTGAGGCTTCTCCATGTCATCACCCTTGTAGACGCGGAGGAAGATAGTTCCAAAACCATAGAATATCTTCCCCTGCGTCTCCCGAAGTGACGCCAAATAGTCACTGTAATTATAACAGTGGCCTTCCTGGTTTCATCAACAGCGTCTGTAACCCGCACTAGTTTCCAGTCTTGTGTGGGTAGCTTTGGGTTACTGACCTGCATGATTTCCAGGTTCTCCTTGGGGTCGGATGGCTCAGCGGGGATCCTGGCAACAGATCTGGGCTTTTGCGGTACATCGGCCAGAGGTATTGCCTCAATCTTCGCGCCTCGCCATACTTCCCCCAGGGACTCCACGGCTTTTTTGTACAGCAGCGATGACCACTCATCTGCACACGCTATTAACTTGATGTGCCCTTGATACCAGCCGGCATCATCACATTCGGGTGGTGGTCCAGGGTTACCCCTAAAAGCCTTGAGAAACGCCTTGGAGAGTGCGACGACAACCAGTTTCCAGTTTTTGGAAGAAATGGTGCCGTCACTTGCGTTGCGGTCAATGATCGCCCAAATTAAAGGTCTTTTGCCACCTCCTTGTACGATTTTATTAACGGCCGTTGAGGCATATTTTTGGGCCGTTTAGTCCCAGGAAGAGTGTCCTCCCTTGATCTTTGCCGTTTAGGCGCTGCTTCAGTAGGCTTTCGTGCAGGATTACCTTCCGTCGCAGTGGGTTGGACCCGTTCGATTTCCTCAATATGGGATTTCGCCCACTGAAGAGAGCGGTTTTCCACCAAGTCGGCTGACGATTTTATAGGCGGAGCGCCTAGTGGTGTAGGCCCGTTTGGCGGGATTTATGTGCCTTTGGGGTTTTTTAAGTGAGGTCGTAGAGGCCGAGGGAGGTGCTGCTGGGGGCATCGAATCGTTCTTCGGGTGCCCTGTTTGCACAAGATTCGGCATATAGGAAGCTGGTTTAACGGCAGACTGTGTCTTAACCGTTGAACCTGCGCCCGAGGAAGGGATTTTGACGGGGTTTACTCCCGTCTGGACCTGAGAAGCCCTAGAGGTACTTGGTTTCGAAGAACCTTGTACCAGGCTTGGTTTGCGACCGCCTGAAGGCTTGGTCATGATTTTTTGCGCACTAGTAGCAGACCGACTAGCAGAGCCTGGCGCAACCACTCTGCTAGACGGGGTCTCAGTAGCTAACAACTTACTACAGCCTGAAACCGACGTTGGAAGATAGGGGGGGGTTTGCATTTTATGCCTACTGCCAGGCGAAAGGATTGTGGCCGCTCCACTGGAGACACACGCAGACCATCAGCCGCTCAATATGAGGGAAGACGCTGATTGATTTTCACGGACCGACAGACCTCAGAGCGCCTAAGATGACCGTTTCAGGCCAGCGGACTAGGATACTCCATTAGCCGCTCCAACTAGGAGAAACAGACGCTAATAGAGTGGGGAGGGGTAGTTCTTTGTTCGTACTCGATTTAGACCATTATGGCGTGGGAGGCCCTACCGGTCGTGACTAACATCACTACCGCTAGCATGACTCTAAATGTCACAGTACTTAAGCCCTCGCATCGCGACAAGATGACTACACATTCGCAATGCATTAAAATCACCAAAAATGATTAAAAAAAACTACAGGACGTCTATTAATAGTAACCTGCATAGAAAAATTTTCAATGATTTTTGTGTTAGTTTTAGGTAATAACTTATGAACTATGTTAGCTTTTACCGCAATGAGTACCCCTCTGTCATGTGTTATCCGGTCATCACAATCAATTTTGTAGCTTCCTCATTGAAGTTTGTGATGCGGTTTTAAAAACGTATCGTTGAGCAACAGTATATCAACTTGTTTGTCGCGAAGGACTTGCTCGAGCTGTGCAGCTGCTGACTCGGTTGTTATGCCTTGAGCGTTCCAGTGCATAACATGGACATTGTGTACAACAAATGTTTTATATGGCATGTTTAAGCATCATACCTAAGACTCTCAATTTGTCAAACTTTGTTTGAGATTTTTCCAATGCATCTACTGCATTAAAAAATATTTCCAATAGTTTATCATTGGATAACTCGTTGTTGTTGTCCCGTGTTTTGCTTTTAGTCACTTCAGAAAATATATTTTTCCCTTGAAACCGGCAGTCTTGTGCAATACCATGATGTTCTGTGCTCGATAGCTGTGGGAAATCACTCTCGTCTATTACATAACTACTGCTATGTCTTATACTAGTCATTCTAGTTTTTGCGGTTAGTCTTTGCCGTATCTCTAAGTATTCTTTACGACACGGGCATTTAGGATCATCTGCTTTGTAGCTTGCATTTCTGTTATTTGTATTTGTACAGTTATGACATTTGTACACTATACTGCCATCAGGTGAGCTTTTCTTTAGTGAACAATCTGCGTAATCGGGTTTACTCGCACAAGCTGTATATACTTTGACTCTATTGCATTTGTTGGCTCCATGACCGTACATTAAACACTTGGTACATTGGGTAGGACCCTTAATTGCTCTCAAAAGGTTTTCTCCAGTAAACAGCAATATTTGAGAAAAATCTGATATTTAAAATTTCACGCTTTAAAAAGTGTTGCCTTTCGAAATCGATCAGATGCAGTGTGTCTTTAGACTTACAGGCGTGATATTGTGTGCATTTTTAAATTCTTCAATTATAACTGCAGCCGTTTGCGGGGGAAGACCAAACATCACCATCTTAAAAATTTTGCTGTGTCTTACCTCGTGTGTATAGAAACTCATATTATTGCTTTTTAGCAATTTCAGCGCATTCTTATATATAGCATTGGTGCAGGACATTACTTTTGTGCTGATTAATATCCTTTTAAACATATATTTGAGGCTGCTATTGGCTGACGTATGTAGTTAGCGCATTGAATACAAAGCAAATAATGTCTAAGAACGTGAGTTCGAGCCCAGCTTCAGGCAAGTCATAATATCCAACATTTTTTCAGATGTGCATTAGTATGCCATTGTATTTGTTGTTGTCGGACTGCTTAAGTGATAAAGGCATAGCACTGGTCACTGAACAGTACTGGCAGTAATTGATACTGGTGTATGCCTGCGGACATCACAGCTCCCTCCTTCGTCGGTATTGTAGCAAAATCACCGGCGAAGTAAAATAATTAATAAAATGGCTACAACAGCTTAAAACACATTTAATGCGCCTACTGGACATCAGAGGCGCTGCAACACTAATCTAAAAACTAACACAGCGCGCAATATCAGAGTTGTAAAAATTAAGCTTTCTCACTTTCACCATCTGTCCTCTCTCACTATCGCTTTCCCAAAGAAGATAACATACCTACGGGTTAGTAGGCATACTAATTACCTGAGTGTTACATCTCTTAAAAAAACATGGTTGTTGGTGTTCACAATTATTGGTGGAATTTTCTCCTTTGTTTCAGATTCTTCTTCATCTTTGGACGGCAGTTGAAAACTGTTGCTGGTGTTCGGCCTATCATTTATCTTGGGCATCTTGTACTTGTGTCAATTGCCCCAACACTTTCTCCTTTCCTGGCCACTCATACTCAAAAAACAATATTAATTTATTTAAAATGAAAACAAAATATTTATTATCCTCGAGCAAAAAAAAGAACAAGTTGTTAACAACTCAAGGCAGTATTGCCGGATGAGTTAGGATCTAAACATCAATTGACTTAATAAATAAATAAAAATTGAGCACCTTTCGTTGATTTTGAAGATGTAGAATTAAGTTTCGCCATTCTCGTTACGAATTGAGCATAACGAAGTGTAAGCTATCCCCTCTGCCATTATTTTGAACATAACTTTACAAAAGTTTTCAACTACCTGCAAAGTACATAAAGCCATTTTTGTAGAAGAAATGATTTTTATCAATAGTTACTATTAAAATCCGTAAAATGTTTTTCGTATAATGGAAATGGATTGAACTTTTAATTATTGATTAATCATCCCAATAAAATACTTACACATGTATAGCTATTTGTCATGTTGACTTTCTTTTGTTAAAAGTCACACGAGCCACATAAGATAATTAATGAACAAAGAATTAAATAATGAATTTCGTTGAAAATCAACCTGCTTTTTATGAATTGTATGATTAAATGAAAGAACAGAAATCAGTAACTTTGAATTAAGGCAGATAAATAAAGCCATGTTCATATATAATACAGTGGAGATTGGTTATAATGAACTACGTTTTTTCATTTGAAATGTGAGGATAGGCAAAGCAAAAAGATATGGAAACTCATATAGTCAAAAAGCAAGACTCTGAAAAAATCTCTATATCACCAATTTTATACAAACACCACAGAAAAACGGAAATTAGAAAAAAAAAACTTGTACATATGTATCTCGATTACTTCTCAATTTTGGCAAGTTTTCTTCTGCTTATAATATGAGCCTACTATATGTAAATAAATTGAAAATATACATTTTTAAATTACATATTTTACTATTCCTCAGATTATGAAAAACCAACACAGAAAAACTGTTACAAATGCTGACATATTTTTCAAACTTGCTCGTGATATCAGCACTTAAAAAGAGTTTTTATAAATGAAGTTCCTTATAGGCGAAGTAATTTGTATGAAATATCAAGGCGAAAATTTTAGGGCTGGAGAAGAATTGGCGTTTGATATAAACGAACTCCACTGTATATGCATACACAACTTGTTTTCAACTTAACACAATGTACTCGTACTACGTGTACGAGAGAAGTTGATGAAACAAAGAACATATCGACAAATGACTCACAATTAAAAGCATTTATTTTCTAGATCCATCATCACAAGAAAGGTTGAAACTTAAAATAATAAATGGCCACCTTCAAATTTATAACTTTCGTCTGCCATTTAAGTTTTGATAACATTTCCATACAAAACACGTGTACGTGTATATTAATTCAAATAAATAAACATCTGGGATTTAACGAAATTGCCACACGCAAAGAAAAAACATGATTGATAGAACCACAATTGCAAACTATCATTAATGTTCAGGCTTTTGTATCAAACAAAAAATTATACAACTATCTAAGTATTGAGATGTACAAAATGTATTGACAAAATAAAAAATATTTAAATTGTTAATTGTATGCCTACAATTATGGAAAATCCAATATAAAGGCAATTAAGTATAATGAAAAGATTTTCGGTGTTTAAGAAATGAAACTCCAAAACATATTGATGGGTAACTCAATAATCAATTATATACGAATATTTTTTTCCATTTTACCCTTTACTATATTTTAACATCGGCCAACCTTTCATTACAAAAATCAAACTTTAAAAATAATATTTTCTTCATTTTAAGAATGATTTTAAAATCAATTATGTATTTTTAAAACAAAACAAGTATTTATAATAATTAGTATACTCGAGAGCTCATTGTCCCACGTATATGTATACTCATATATATACAAAATATTGTCAACTAGTGTTTATTAGATAAAGTTCAAATTTGTTAAATGTAAATACGAAAAAATAATGTTCATGATTATAATTACGTCAACTACATTGCATACTACTACTGACTTCATAAATGCAAATTGAAATGCAGCATAGCGAACAGATGCATTTACAAGGCAAAGCAATACTTCAAGGCAACAATGCATTCATTGTCAAAGAATGCATTGAAATTTTCAAACTTTTTCTAACCCAATTATTACGAAATGAATTTTAAACAATCCTGCGCGGATTTGAAAACGTTTTTAAAATAGGGGGATACAAAAAGTGGAAGCAATATCCCGTTAATCAATAAAATAAGAAAAGTTCCTAAAACTTTAAATTTTTGCAAAACCATCGAAAATATACATACATACAGGACGGCACGTCATTTTCAAACGTCTTCTTCATTTATGGTATTTATTACAAAACCTAATAATTTTACGAAAGCTAATTAAAAATCTTTTGTTTGTTGAGGGTTTTTTAGCTAGTCTATATACATGCATTTCATTGGTGCTAGTGCCAAATCATCAGTAGACCTTAAACCATATTTTGAAATGTTTCAAAAACTATTAAAAACTCAATGAGAATTACTAAAAATACAAAATTATAAGTATAGTAGGCTTTGAAACTTATTCAAAAATCCCAACAAAAAAATTATATTCGATATGAATCTATTTTATTTTCTTTACAAACCCTCAACGAAAAAAGTTTTTTTGATAATCTTTGAAAAAAGATATCGAGGCAATCTCGATTTATAAATTTAATAGTTAATTAAAAATTGTAATATTAAGAAATTACTGCTTACGATGAGCGCATTGGAATGGTATTGGCAAATCCTTACAAATAACGATTTGGAAACTGAGCATTGATTACTCTTTGGTGTAACAATTGGTCTCGCATTTAAAAAATACAAAATATTTTCAAAAACTTCAGCTGAAAAGAAGCGTGTCCCTGAAGATTTTTCTGCGCTTCAATCATTTGTTCTTTATTCTAGGTCGAATTGACATTCCCATGAAATTTATTAACGTATTTATCGGTTGCCATAAATAAGGAAAACATTTTTTTTGTGCTTTTTAGGGGAATTGCTAAAATTTTAGTATTTTAAATTTTTATTCGCACTTATTCCCAAAATTAATATTTTACTTATTCCGTAAAACATTAACAATTTTGTTAAAAACAAATTGCAATTGATTATTGAGGGGTACAGCTTGTTCCTATGCGCATTTTCAATTAGCATTTTTTTGGGCGATGGATTTTATCCACTGGAAACGTGTATTATGGTCCTTATAACGGATTTCTAACACCAATAACAACGAAATATATTATATATTCTAAAATAAATAAAAATGCATGTATGATTATGCATAACATTTATATTGTAAATGAAAGTAACATTGTCGATGAAATTGTATAAGAAACAAACATTATCGAATATCTAACGCTCGAAGGAAGAACTGAATGAAGTCAACGAGAGGCAAAACAAAAGAGTGATGCATTGGCAACTTTATTATCCTCATAATCATAATTTATTTCAGATCGAATATGGCAATGTTTTTTAATTAGTATAAATTCTTTATTTTTAGCAGCATGCCACGATTGTCGTGTGCACCCTGTGCACCCTATGCAGTGTTGCAAGTTGCAACACTCAACAATCAGCCGAACAGATGAGCATTATTGTTAGAGAAATGTTTTAAAACGAAAAAAGGGCAAAGATAACAAGGACTTATAAAAAAAAGATGAAGGAAAGTAGAGTCACCACAACTTGAGAAAATGTGTTTTTCAGGTGGAATACGGAGGAAGACAGATGTGCCCGGAGTGTGCAACAAAAATAAGACAACTGATATATAGAAAGAAAAAAACGATAATTTTAATTTTAAAATTTAATTGAAGAAGATTAACATTGCAATATGATAAAAAGTGAAAGTGACCAACTAAAGAAAAAACATATTGCTATGTTTCGACCTTTTCGATAACGTTTACTTGTTTGAGTTCTCTTAATTAGTCAGAAAAAAATAAAAGCAGAACGGAAATTGATTTTGAACTTAATGATGTTTTATTTCCTTTAGCATTTGGCTTGCTACGGTTCTCGAACGTAGTAGAAAATTCCTCACCATGACAATAAGTTTGCTTGTGGCTTTGTTTTATTTTCTTTCATTTTATTGCTGACCATTTTAATTCGACCGCTCATTAAGGTTTTCTTGATGTTGGGGATAGTTTGCATCTTCTTCAGTTGCTGGTGTAGGCTTAATACTGAACTCTAAGTCGCCAGGCAATTTCAAATCGGTATCGAAGACAATTTTAGCAGGTGTTTATGATGCTGAGTCGTGCACAGCTGACCTGTATGCTAGTAGAAATTTCGGTATGTGCTCGTCCCAGTCCTTTTGATGCGCGCTTACCACTTTTCGCTGGTATTCTTCCAGAGTACGGTTAAATCTTTCTAGCATGCCAGCTGACTGTGGTTGGAGCGTCGTGTTTCTGGTTTTCTTTATTCCATATATCATGCACATTTCCTGGAATATTGCAGACCCAAAATTTCTACCCTGGTCAGAGTGTAATTCTATTGGAACACCATAGCGACAAACCCAGTTGTTTACGAATGTATCCACTATTGTTCTTGCTTCTTGGTTTGGTATGGCATATATTTCTGGCCACTTACTGAAGTAGTCCATAACCATAAGAAAATAACGATTTCCGGCGTTGCTGAAAAGGAAAGGACCTGCACCATCCATTGCTATCCGCTCGAATGGGGCTCCCGAAATATATTGCTGCAGCTGTCCGCGACTTCTTTTTACAGGACCTTTGGCTGCAATGCATTGTGTACAATTTTCTATCCATTCGGCTACAGCCGGTACACCAAGGTGACCGCCACTCGGGCCTTTATGGAACTCCCTTATTATATCTTGGATGCTGGCACCACTAGCAAATTAGAAACCGGTGTCCGTACTTTCCCATGTACGATATAAGCATCCATTTACTAGATTTAGGCTATTCCACTGAGCCCAGATTTTACGAGCGAGATTTTCAGCTGATCTCTCGTTTCGGGTAGGCCTTTTGTCGTCCTGTTTAGCAGCTATAATTTTTGCTAGTGTGGGATCATTCCTCTGAGCCTCTGACCAGTCCTCCTCAGAATCGATGTGCATTAGCCGAACGTCAACAACGCATTCCTTTGCTTCGGCTTTGGCACAATGTCGGCACTCTAAGTTGCAGGGCCTACGTGACAAAGCATCCGCATTGATATGTTTTACACCCTTTTTGTGTTCGATGCTAAAGTCGTAGCTTTGAAGACTCTCAATCCAGCGCGGTAGATGCCCTTCAGGGTTTTTAAATTGCAGTAGCCACCTGAGTGCAGAATGGTCGGTCCTTACCATAAAGTGTTGCCCAAACAAATATTTGTGGTAATGTTTTATGCACTCTAAAACTGCTGGAAGCTCTCGGCTGTAATAGCCTATCACTTTTTCTGTTCCATTAACCACCCGTGAAAGCACGCCTCCTATTCCATATCCGCTCGCATCGCTATCTAGCACAAATTTCTCTCCTGCGATTGGATAGGACAAAACCGGAGCGTACACTACAAACCTCTCAGTGTCCTCTTGCGGTTCACCCCATTGATACGGTCGCGACTTTTTAGCTAGCTCGTACACACTTGCTGCTACGCTGGCCAAATTCGGTACGTCTGTCTGTAGTATGTGCAAAGTCCCAGAAAGCTGCGGAGCTCATGAAGATTTTTTGACTTTGAAATACCGTCTTCCGTAACACGATGACCCAAATATTTCACCTCTTTCTGAGCATTTCTTTGCGCTAATCCTTAGTGTAGCCGATGATATTCGCTGAAGCACCTCAGCCAGGTTTTTGAGGTGTTCGTCGAAAGTCTTCCCCATCACAATTATGTCATTAAGGTACACCAAGCATGTTTTCCAGTGAAGTCCTTTTAAGACATCGCGTTATGGAATGTGGCCGGAGCATTACAGAGCCCAAATGGTATAACTTTAAACTGCCCTAAGCCATCGCTTGTACTGAAGACAGTTTTCTCTTTGTTCTGCTGTGCAATTTCCACTTTTCAATAGCCACTCTGCGAGCCTAAGGTAGAAAACCATTTTGTACGTGCCAGGTTGTCCAAGGTGTAATCAATTCTTGGTAGCGGTTAGCTGTCCTTCTTAGTGACGTCTTTTAGTTCCCTGTAGTCGAGTGTAAATCTGGTACTGCCGTCTTTCTTCTTTACCAAGACTACAGGTGTGCTCCAAGGACTTGAATATGGTTCGATTACGCGACTCCGCTCCATTTCATTGACTAGCTTCTTAACCTCATTTCGTTTCGCTAGGGGTACACTTCTGGGCGCCTGTTTTATTGGCTTCGCTGTGCCAGTATTTATTTCGTGTTATATTATAGCCTTTCTCCCTTGGCTTTGACTTTATAGGGCGAAGACGCAAGCATGCTCATCAAATAATTCACGCTCCTTGGCTGACATATCGGCAGGTTGAAGATTTTTCTCGCAATTTATTATCGCCCGCGCTGGACCGCACTGACCTATGTCCGTATTTTGTTTAATGACTCGCTTCTGGCCACATAAATTAAGCACTCTTATAGGGACTCTTCCGCCTTTGCTAGTTTTAACGACGGCTTTTGCTGTTATTATGTTGTTTTTAATTTCTACTGGTTCAACTACCTACAACCGGTTGTCACACAATCTCCCTCCATTCGTGCCCATATCAAAGATTCAGAACGCGGTGGTAGCTTCTGATATTCAACAGCAACAAGTTTCCTTACGTGAGCCTGGTTTTCATAGCCAACATCCAGGGGTATTTCAATGTTACGCCAAACCATAACTTGTTGCCCCATATGCAGATTGATACCATGGCTTATCACAAAATCGGCACCAATGATAACCTCGGCAACAATAAATACATGTTTGACCGTAATATTGGCAATAGTCACCTTCACTTCAATTTTACCATAGACAGTGGCAGGCTCCCTGGTAGATGTGCGCAGTCGTACATTGCTCAATGGATCACACTTGCCCTTCACTATATCGGGTCTCATATGGTAAAAGTGTGTTTTTCACCATTGATGTATCCTCTTGCTGTAAGGTTGCTGTTTCTCTGCTGCATCACTGATATGGAGATTGTGGGGCCCTCGATTGCAGGAGCTAGCTCTTGGCCCGTAGTGCTAGCTCGTTTTAGTTTAACGGGGACTCTTGTGATGGTTGATAGTTCGCCCGTTTATTGTTTCTCTGTGGCGAAACCGATATTGGCTGAAAATGGCCAACCTTACCGCAGTTATAGCACTTGGACGTCGGCTTATGCTGACTCTCTGCTAGTGCCTGGATTAGTGCTTCCTTCATTTGGCCAAAAAGGTTGCCCTCGTTTCCAGCAATGATATCCACATTACGCACTTTGTAAACCTGCGGCTAAGAAACCTCTCTCCAAGCGATACAGGTCGCGCTTATGTTCACCACCTTAATTACGTTGTAATGCCGCCATTGTGTCATCATAGTTGTTTTTGCAGCTCACTTGCACGGTTTCAAGTACATCTGCCGCTGTGTCTTTCAACGCCAAAATCAACTCTATGGCCTTTTCTTCACTACCCCATGCGTTTTTGTTTTCCACTGTGTCGAACTGGAACTTGAAGACATTAAATTGGTGCACTGCCATCAAATCAAGGTGTTTTTATTCTGATACAAACTTCTGGAACAATACGCACTGGTCCCCTTCGACACTGCAGATTATTAATTTTCGTTTCCCGGTCCTGCCACTTTTCGTCACCAGTAACTTCTATCTCAGCCATTTTTTTCTCTATGTCGGATAGTTTTCGTTGAATTTACCGACTTGCAGTTCGATCTCATCCGCTCTTCTGTTTATATTCTCAGACATTGCTTGAAGTTTCTCGTTTATAGCCCTGGATGTTTCTTGAACTTCGGCTTTAACTTCAGCTAGAAGTTTCTCATTGTTGGCTTTAGACGTTTCTTTAACCTCTTCCATTTTTCCCATCATAGCAGCCATCAATGTGTTCAAATGCAGGCTGCTTGTTGTTTCGCGAGTACATACCTTTATTTCCTCTTTTTCGTCTTTGCCCTAAAATTCGTATGTACTGATGTCGATTTCACGCCGCTTGAACTCTTCTATCAGCCGCTTATGCAACTCAGCCTTGTTACCTGTTGTCAACAGGTCCCACTCGTATGTTCGTTACGGAATCAGCTGTTTTAGAATTTGTGTGTGTATGCATGTACATAAAAACTATTCATTTATGCGCGGCCAAGAATGCGTTTATATTTAACCTAATAGAAAATGTTGAATTATCTTTTTGTCCAATTTTAGTTTAAAATCATCAGAATTAATCAATTTTAATGTTTTTATATTTTAGTTTGAAATGATTGCTTGATTAGTGTTGCCAAAAATGGAAGAATGCACGAGTATGTGGGTAAAAAAGTTATGCTAAAATGTTCTATAAAAGAAAGTTTAATGTTAAATTAAATTTTAAATACTTAAATTATTCTCATTTATTTTGAGCACTAGGTCAATTTTTTCTAATAACGTTAACAAAATTTTTTATTAAAAACAGCGATTTTACGCCACTTCTTTGTATGGCTTCTTCAGAAGAAGAAGGTCGAAAATATATAAGAATAACATTAAATACTATTAGCCAATTCACAAAGTGTTCTATTGTGACATTTTTTTAACAAACACAACGCGAAGCCATTTTTAGCTTGTCTGCAGAAACACCCAGGGTCTAGGTAGGAATCGAACCTGCGACCCCCCGACTAATAGTCTATGGGGTAAAAATTATGTTAATAATATTTTCATATAAAAATATTGTATGTTACAATTTTGTTACTTATGTTTTTTCAGTGTGCTATTTTTTTCTTTCTTATGAATTCGAGGAAAAATTTTACTATCAATATCATTTTACTTTAAAAAATTCTTATAATTCTTTCGAAAACAGTATTTTAGAATTTGTGGTACATAAAAATATAATAGCAATAACTGCAATGAAAACAGAAGGAAATAATGTGGTTAGTGTGTACATTTAAAATTTACCTAGTAATAATTTTTTAAATAAGTAATTGTCTGTATTGTGGACATTGTTTTCCTTTAATAATAATTTATATATTTTTTTGTCATTTGAATTTAAACTTTATGACAGTTTTTATTTAGCAATACAACAGGCCGTTCAAAATACTTTGAACTGGCTACATGACTGTGAATTTGTTACATGATTTATTTTCAGTTTCAAATGAGAGAAAGTTATTTGTAAAATTATGAAAATCATCGAGATTTTTTCATCTTAATCAGATGATCGAATTTTTCTGATGTTTTGTAAGTGTACCATCATGTTTCTTTACAAATATGGGTTCTATTTCTGTGTAACTGTTTACTGTCAAGTTTAAATTCATATCGAATTTCACCTTAACAATATTATGTAAACATTGATATATAATTTTGCAGTAGTACTCTAAAATAATTTTAAAGAAACTGTTTGAAATTCAATCATACGAGTATGAATATATTATCTGTTTGGGTTTTAATCTTGAAGGTTTTCTAATCTATGTTTAATGAAAATTACAAGAAAGTAAAACAAATATTACACCCAAAACTGTTACAATTTGTTTTTAAACAAATTATGCTAATATAGCATATTTTCTAAAAATATTAATGCATGAAGTTCAAATTCAATAATGAATACTGCTGCAATTTTTAGTCTTTACAATATGAATTACTCGCAAAAAATACAAATAATGCTCAAATTCGCAACAATGGGTAAATTTTTCTTAAGTTCGCTCAAGTACATTATAGCTACCTAAAAGTCTGTTTGAATTTGCTTAAGCATTTGACGACAGCCTTTTCGTTCAATTTTGACAGTAGCTTAAGTTAGCTTATGCATTAGGGTGGGTCAATTTGTTCGGGTGAGAAAAAACGTGACAAGCGTATAGCAAAATCGAAATCTACACAAAATTCTAAGAAAATTACCCAAAGAAAGTATGGATCTAAAATGAAAACCTAGCTCCCGCCGAGAGACATGAAAATTTCAGTTTAAGGCATTTTAAAAAAATGCATAGATTTGATGGAAAACAAAATTTTATCACTAAATCCAAACAAAATATACTATTAATTTGGGATTGTTTTAAAGAAAATTTTATGAGGTTTAAGAATCTGCTTTCATTTTGTTAATATTTTGATTACTATCCCGTGTTTTAGTAAAGGTTTGATTATGAAAAATAAAAAACTAGCAAGTTCTGCTATATCTCTACAAAACACAAATATAGTTGCTCTTTTTGGACCCATTACCCCATTTTGTCTTAAAACTTATTTGATTACAAATAAATTATTATGTTCCCACTAAGTATGGTTCAAGAAATATGGCATATTGGTCTTGCATCGATATTATGTTTAATTTTTTATACAAATTTATCTTCTCTTTTAAAAAGTATAATTTAGTAATGTGCTTTTGAAGTTATCAACGAAGAGTAATTAGAATCCAATATTATTAATAGTTCTAGTCATTGTAGAAATTTACCGTTAATGCATTTTATAAAAACGTGGTGTTAAACATTTGTTTTGATTGATTTATGCACTTGATAGTTAACTTTCAAAAAGTAAGCGCGTGTTAATTTCTCTTTTAAAAAAACTTTTCACCTTAAATTATGGAATCATCAGCAATGTCAATTGACTCTTCCGGATCAAGTTTTCTGACTAATCAGAACGCTAGTATCATTGGCATGCCAAGTGAATTTAGTGAATTAAATTTTCGTGACGATGTTATGACAGTGACTTTAGAAAGTCGAACCCAAATACCCCGAATGGACTGTAAAAAAGACTTAAAAAACTGAAATTTTTCAATGCTTTCACAAATAAGACCAGCTATCTATATATATAAAAATAAGTTGCATTGTGTTTGTAATTGATGTTCTCTGGAATGCGTGAACCGATTTTGTTTCTGCAAAGTTCGTATAAAAGGTGACGTCAATACCAAGGTTTTAGTGTATAAACGGTCTCTGTATGTGTATGTGTTCACGAGTTATAGCCATTTTAGTGGGAGTGCCACCTCCCATTCAAAGTAAATATTGATTTTTGTATATCTTTGGAACGGTAAAAGTGGAAGGTTCTGAATTTGGTTTAAATAACTTCGTAGTCAATGCACATTATCAGTCGATATATGGGCGTAATTCAATAAGTGGGTGTGGCAGCTCCCACACAAAGTAAATATTGATTTTTGTATATCTAGAGAACGGTAGTAGTGAAAGTTTCTAAATTTGGTCCAAATAACTTTGTAGTCAATGTAAATCATCGCTCAAAAAGTGGGCGGAATTGGATAAGTGGGAGTGGCACCATCCATACAAAGTAAATATTGATTTTTTTTATATCTTTTAACGGTAATAGTTCAAGTTTCTAAAATTAATCTAAATAACTTTGTAGTCAATACATATCATTGGTCGAAATAAGCTCGAAATTGAATAAGTGGGTGTGGCACCTCCCATACATATTAAATATTGATTTTCGTATATCTAGAGAACGGTAATTGTGAAAGTTTCTAAATTTGGTCCAAACAACTATGTGCTCAATACAAATCATCAGTCAAAATGTGGGCGGAATGCCATAATTGGATATGGCATCTTCCATACTTAGTAAATATTGATTACTGCATATCTTGAGAACGGTAAAAGCGATAGTTTCCAGTTTTGACTTATTTAATTTCTGTGTTTTTATTGGTTTTTATTTACATTGTTTCCATTGTGAGCATTCACATTTTTTATTCATTAATATGTAATCATTCATTTAACTTCTAGCAAGTTTCCTATTAACTATCAAATTTTATACCGAACTTTAAATTGAATTGTATGCTTGCAATTATTCTATTTTTTAATTTTGACTGCATATATGATACCAGTGCATAATATTCTTACAATCTAAGGTTATCAAACATTGCTTCAATTGCGTTAATTTTAGTTTTCCCCCCGTTTTGAACAAGAATACGGTGTTTTTAAAAGAAATTTTAACGTGATACGTTGTCTGCCTGTTTCACAATTACTCAAACCATTAATTTAATTTATAAACTTAGCTACTATTGTAAATCACATCTTCGGGGATCTATGAAATAAATTACATACAAACACATCACTAAAAACTTAAATATTTAAATACATTAAGCACAGCAATGAGCTTTCTTATACGTTAACTTAACGGATATTTCAAACATTAAATCAAACAGCTAATATATACATGTAATGCTGTAACGGACTTTTTCTCCAAGGTCGCTAGGTCTGTCGATACTGTTACCAATGAAGAAGATGTTGTGAATTATCCAACAGAATTTTTGAATTCGTTGGACTTACCAGGATTGCCTCCGCATAATCTCCAATTGAAAGTTGGAGCCACTATTATTATGCTTCGCAATATCAATCAACCCCGTTTGTGTAATGGTACAAGACTTGCTATTAAAAGGTTGATGGCTTATGTAATCGAAGCTACTATTTTAACTGGAAAATTCAAAGGCGAAGATGTATTCATTCCACGCATCCCAATGATTCCAACTGATATGCCATTTGAATTTAAACGACTTCAGTTTCCTGTTCGCCTTGCGTTTGCGGTTACCATTAATAAGGCGCAAGGCCAATCCTTAGGAATTTGTGGAGTGAATTTAGAGTATCCAGTTTTCTCACATGGACAGTTGTATGTAGCCTGTTCACGCGTTGGCAAACCATCGGTTTTGCATATTTACACCGAAAATGGAAAAACAACAAATGTTGTTTACCACAGAGCATTACAATAAAAGCAATTTATCACTGATTTAAATGAATTCGAATTGATTTTTTTATTTTCTTTTTTGCACTACGAAGTGTGCAGGGGGTTCGCTAGTACATATTAAGAAAATTTTAAAAAAGTTGTGTTTTTTAGAACTGATAATAATAAAAAAAAAATTGTTTTATTATAATAATGAAATTTTATTATGAGATCTAAAAAAAAAAAAAAAAAAAAATATTTAATTCTCAAGTGAATTTTCTTCATGTCTCTCGGCGGGAGCTAGGTTTTGATTTTAGACCCCTAGTTTCTTAGGGTAATTTTCTTAGAATTTTACGTAGATTACATTTTTGCTATACGCCTTTTGAAGAAAAAATTTGACCCACCCTATTATGCATATTATGGTTGGGCCTTTTGTTGTTATTCAGCCGTGTGATGAAAGCGGCGTGGAGATGGCAATAGCAATCGTAAAACATTTGGATGGCGAATCAACTAACCAATTTTATATAAAGTTTATCCGTAATCCAATCGAGGGCGTCAGTCTTTGTTTACATTTGCTATGAAGATTTTTCATACAGATTTTTTAAACAATCTACTAGACTCTCGTTGCTGTTTCTAGAACTTTCTTAAATGTTCTGATTCCGTTAGTTTGAATTTGAGTGCTCAAATTTGAATACACACGATTGATTATACTGTGCTTAATCACCGCTGTATTTTTATGTCCGTTAAATTTGAATCTACATTTAAACTTTGTAACAATATATTTTTCAACAGAAACGATAACAAAAAATTACAAAATTAAAAATTTATATATTTTAATATGATTATTTTTTCGAACAATTTTGTTGTTAGTGTTTTTTTTTTAATCGAAAGTGATTATTATTTTGGTTTCTGTTCTGCCGCGTATGTTGAAATTAATTACTTGTAAAATTTTCCCTTCTTACTTTGAAATATTGGTCATAAGACGTAACTGGTGCGCAACCGTTGAGTGTTCGTCTTAGAAACGCAAAGTTAAGTAGTTCCGATAGACACAACAGTTGAGTATTTGGTACCATTTTTTCCATCACAAATTTTTTTCGCTACATTTAGTCAACATGTTATGTTCAGCTCCGCAGCTGATCAAGAGAGTTATGCAGTTTTATATTCTAATGCAACGCCGTTCTGTTAGGTGACGACTGCAAATTAAATTGTTAAATTTTGTATTACAAATCCGATAAGGTAAAGAAAATAAAGAAATAAAATTAAAATACTAGTTCCATTAAATATATGTACGTCGGTTTATTATGGTGTCTATTCATATTAATTATATAATTATTTCAATATAAGGTATACATATGTAAGGATTTTTTGGACACAGTGCCGGCTCAGCTTTGAAATATAAACTACTATCGGCGCAGGTTTATCATTTTATTGCAGTGTTTTGTTGTGCATTTTTATGTTGTGAATATTAAATTTGTGGAGCAGATTTTAAAATAAATACGAAAAATTCCTACCCAGAAAAACTCCATTGTAAATTCTATGTTGCCCATACTTTTTAGTGTAAGCCAAACTAATCAATTTAGTAAATTTAAATTATTTCTTTTGCAGCATTTTTATTTCTTTTAAATTGTTTACATTAAACCAGCTGCTCATTATCCAATTATTCACCAAGCCGTTTCTAAGACGTAACTGTTGGGCTCAACAGTTGACAACAGTTGAGCTCAATAGCTACGTCTTATGAACGCCACCATTGTCTCATGTCCAATTCCTTCTGACTAAAAAATTTATCGTTTCAAAACTTAAAGCTAATAGAAAATTCAAGAAGCATAAAAATAAAAATTTATATATAATGTTTTAAACTTAAAACTAAAATAAAAGATCCAAAACTTCAATGAAAAAAGGGGTTGTCCCTTTTTTAAACTCCAAGAAACTCTTCAAAACAAAGAGTCGCCAGCTACCGCCAGCTACCACCAACTCCAACATCGACTAAACATCAGCAACGTTGGGTACACGTCACCATTCCAGGTAGCTCGAGGTAGAGGCTGCCATTCGACACCGTACGGTACGCCGACGGCGGTAACGAACGGCGTTAAAAAATATTTTAAAATAAGTGGTAGGGTGAACACATATATATCAAGTACCTCCGCGAGTAGTAAGTAGCCCAAGATTTTTGTGTGGGACAAAAGGCTCAGTCAGGGAATCGGCGAGGCTTAGCTGCGCCGGCAATCGATTGCCCATCCAGGTCAATAGGTGTTTGCCGCTTTATATATAAAAAAAGGCTACATATGTATTTATGAAGAATTAACTTGAGATATAAAGACCAACACAAACAGCAGACATGCCACCTACGCACGGCATTTCCTACACAACAAAAAAGAAGAATATTTTAAAAGAAAAATTTAAAACAAAATATATCAGTCGAACAATTTTTTTGTTAGTGGTTTTTTTAATCCAAATTAGTTCGTAACATTTTTAGTCAGAAAGAATTGGACATGAGACAATATTCCAAAGCAACAAGGGAAAATTTTAACGGCAGAACAGAAACAACGTTGTATCGGGAGCCGCTACACTCTCATCATCAAACCACTAAAATATAATAGATTTTTTAAAAATAATTTTTTTATAAATTT